>JAPMOQ010033878.1:52255-65097 GCA_026543055.1 Argiope trifasciata
GAATAAAAATGAGGTGATTACACTTGCTGTTTGAGGGATAGATATATAAAGTTTTATGTTTAATTATGTTATTTTTATTCGACAGCAACGATAAAATGCAAAAAGAAAGCGCATAAAATCGTACAAACACGTGTGAGTTTAAATTCAAAAACAACAAATTAAGCAAACCTTTCCCTCAAACAGCAAACGACAGCTCCACAGGGGTAAAAACTGATCACGCATTACTATTATAGCTTAGTAGGTGTCCCCCTCCTGTTATCTCTTTATCTCTGAATGAAAAGAGGATTCCATTCTAATCCGCTCAGGGCTTTAAAGCACTGGAATTCTCACGCTAACCGAGCTCATTACATCTAAACAGACTTTATTCAAAATTTGATGGAAATATGCAGGTTTGATTTAAAGGCAGCATACCAAATTTCAACTACTCTCTCAAAGCTTTTTGAAGTTTCATACTGGAGATAAAAAATTTCCAAAAATGTATTATCGAACTTTTAAAGGTATAAAACGTGGAGATTTATCAAAATTTCAAAATCAAATTCTCTGACTGTTACTATACTTTCTTCGCACTGCGTACACGATGAAGTGAAATAAAAATAATTAATTAATAAAATTTAAATTTTAAAAAAAGAATGTATTTATTAGAGTTTATTGCCAGAATTATGGAAAATTACTGGAACAAAATAGTAAACTCTTTTTACTATCCGAAGTATGAACGTTTACCAATTCAACTTTTTTTATTTTTCAAAGATCCGATAAAGATCACTCGGTGATATTTTCCTATAGCATAGTATTAAAACATCTTTCTGGAATTAATAATAAATTTTAAGATAACATTTACAATTAAAACAGTTATTTTGTTACCATATTGCAACCAACCGTATTGAGGCAATGTAAAAAGAATCATTGGTTTACATTTTTTTTTTGTCTACATTTAATCTTTCATTTGGTATAACTAATTTGAAAAGATGTTTTTATTCACTCGTATGAGAGCTTTAAATCTCTAAATGCTTTACACGTGTATTGTATGTCAACGTATAATCACTTAAAAAAGTGTTGGGACACTTGGCTTGAATAACTATAAAGCTATTCATAAAACTATTTATCACATTAAAATGAAAAACAAAATGAACCAAGAAATATTTTAACATTTATGTTACAGATAGTAAAGATTGGTATTTCAGAATTATAATTTCATTTGGCTTTTAAAATATAATTCAAAAGCAAGCAGGAGTCAAAAAAGTATTATGACACTTTTGAAATGAGAAAATCAAAAAATGCATATAGCACATCAATAAAATTGAATTTGCTACCACTTTTTTAGTCTATAGTTTCAATTTTGAATAAATAAGATTAGTTATAAAAAAAAGGGTGGCAAAGGAGGATATCTCGATTGATGTGCGAAATCAGTTGGAAAATCGAAAATCAGTTAACTGTATAGGAATTATCTTGAAATTGAGCAAGTCTACTGCTTTCAACATTATTCACTTCATGAGAATAAAACTTATTCAAAACAAGCAAAGGTCAGGGCATCCAAGAATATTTAATAAATGTTAAGAGAATTATGAAGCAAGTTCTCTTTAACAAAAAATTAGAACTAAAATTAGTAAAATTGGCTCTGCAATGTAAAAGTTAAGTTCGGAAAATCTGTAAATCCTGAAACTGTCAGAAGCATTTTAAGGAAATATAAATATCATGTGAGAGTACCTCAAATAAAGCCTACATCAGCAAAGCAAATCGATAAGCTAGGCTGGTATTTGCTAAAACAACCGAAAGAAATTCGGTAAATGCAATTCTCGTTTATGGAAACAAATATAACATTTTTGAAGAGGGTGGCAAGCAAAATCTTTGGAGGAAATCAAATTCATGAATACAAGTCAAAACTTTTCACCGTACTGTCAAACATGAAGATGACAGTTAAATTTGTCTGTGGTTACATGGTAAACACTGGCGTTGGGAATTTACATTTTATTGATTGTACAAGGAATAAACATGTCTATCTTTATTTTCTCAAGCGAAATTCAAAAGCCAAGTGTGAGTAAGACAAGGATTTCAAGACATTTTAAATTGTGCTAAGATAATTACCTGAATCATAGAGGACCCATCACTGATATATGAAAGCAATAAGTCCTCTACCACTGTCCTAGTGTTATTAAAACTCCTTCACAAAGTCCAGATTATAATCCTATTGAGTATGTATAAGATTATTTGCAGCAAAAACTATGGGAACATTAAATTTCTAACAAGCAGGAGTTAAGAAAACATTTGGTTGAAGTGTGGACCGAAATCGATGGATCAATTTGCAAGACTACGAGAGGTCATAAAGAGTAAGAGCTGTCCAATAAGATATTAACTTTTAAGGTTTCATTGGTTTTTTTTTATTTATTTTAAAGTGTCCCAATACTTTTTGTGAGCACGTTTATTTTATTTTATTCATTTTCGATTATAACCATAATTGCATCAATATGAGAGTTTTATTTTAATTATTATGTTCTGCATATATCAAAATAATATTTATTTCTTTGTTTTGGGTTTTTTTGTACATTTAAGTGAAATATTATGACAAAAATCTGCGAACTTGTAGGATCTCCCAATACTTTTTTGATAGGCTATATATCATACTCAAATTCTGAGTGACGATTTGTGACAAATCAATGATTTTCCGTCAGTAGGCTTGATCTTCTGTTGCGGGCAATAATAAGATTCGTGTGAGCCCACTTTTTCCGAACGAATGACTTCAGAAGACAGCGATTCGTTTCAGTTCGTTCATCGTTGATGAACCGTTCGTTTCGACCCGTACGTTCAAGAACGCCCACCTCTACTGGCAACAGATTTCTTCTGTCCTCTCAGCTAGAAAGACGTATGTTTTGAGCTGTGCATTAGACTTTTCGCTGATTTACAACTGACGATTGGAAGGATCAACAAAGAGGTATGTGATCGAATTTTTTCCCCTCTATGATCGAGGCTCTTAAACCTACCATTTATTTCGTAGAACATTTCATTTTGTCTTTCGATTAGCTTCAAGATTTTGTGCTATTCATATATTGTTTGCTTAATGTATTTAGTGTGTATTTAATAATCGAATGCTGTGTATGTTTTTTGATCAATCAACGCGCTCAAAAGTTTTCATAATCAAAATTTTCTAATTTTATTTGTTGTGCCTAAAACGGGTGATCAAAATGCCAACGAAATAGCAGGTGTCGGATCTCGGGTGCCCCACCACGCAGTGAAAATTCCTCCATTAATTGTAAAAAAAAAATAACATAAAATTGTGGTTTTCTCAAATCCAGAGTAATTTTAGCCCGGCGAAAATAGCATATAACACTGCTAAGAATAAACAATTTATTGCAGCCATTGTTATCCTCAGTTTCTGATTTATTACTTGCAACTCCGGAATTAGACAAATATACCACTTTGGAATATAGGCTCGTTGCAGAATTTTCAGCTTCCGAAAACGAGTAAATTGGACGACTACTATCTGAGTTGCATTTAGGAATGGATAAACCTTCATATTTTTTAAGCAGGATGAACAAATTAGCAGGCAACACAGGTATTAGAGATGATTTTCTAAAAGCGCTATGGCTTCAGAGATTACAACCAGGAAATTTTGTCCATTAGTTTGGAATCGCCGAGCAAATTAGTCAGCGCATGCCCCGTGTTCGAAGTCAGTCGGATTCTCGAAATCAGTGCTGAATATAACAGACGAACTACTGACCTACCGTCAAGAGAACCGTAAAACCCTAAAGTAGAGGTCAGTCGGCTTGAAAACGAGACATTCCATTACATTTTGGAAGTGAAGGAAAGGACTTTATTTCATTTGGCGCCAAAAGAATCGGTTAGAAACTGGATATCTGCATTAGCACAAGCGAAATGAATTTCCAGCCTAAGAAAGAGCTTTTTGTTAGCCAAATGTTGTGGTCTGTTTTAATGATAACTTCCCTCTACTTGGACGCGTCGACTTACGGCAATCATGTTCGGTTTTATTTTTCTTTCTTTCTTTTTTCCGTGACGTTAGGACAGTACACCATTCGACGAAATTAAGCAGGGAAATGGTCGCTTTAAGCAAAAAAAAAAATAGAACGACTTTCCCGGAATCGGGGTAAACGTTCTACCCCTAAAAATGTGAATAGGTAGGGCCCTTTTTCCATGGGTGGTCCCCTGATAGAAAAAGAAACTATTATTATTACCATGACAGGTTCGGAAAAAATACAGATAGCCGTGTTCATATTCGCGAAATACTGATCATGACAACTCCAACTAGAGGCGGCCGATCGAAATATTTCAGCGGCAAAAATGCCGACAGTCGCTTACTTACTTTTGACAAATAGATCAACTTAATCAATAGTGGATGTGATGTTTCGGTAATTCCTCTTCGGATGAAGCTAAACAACAAAAGCAAGATCTCCTACAATTGTTTGAGGGCCAACAAAACCAAAGATTTAACGGACGGTTCAAAATTAATGAACGTGGACTTGGAACTTAGGTGCGATTTTATTTGGAGATTTTTAATTACAAAGGTTCCTGTACCTATTTTGCGACCAGATTTTTTTAAAGCATTTTAACTTTCTTATAGACCTTAAAAGGCGCAAGCTCATTAATAATATTACTAAAATATCTAAACATGGAAATTTCAAATTCTCAAAATTACTTTTCTTTAAAATTACTTTTCTTTAAATTACTTTTCTTCTAATGATTTATTCTATCATAAAATTTCAGCTGAATTCACTCATTTAACTCACCAAGTGACAAACCAGGAAAAACACGGAATTATTCCCCCCCCCCATCAAAATGGCGGAACAGTCAAAACATGGAAACAAAAAACTCCCTTAAAACTGTGGCTTCCAGTATTTTTAAGATGGATTCACACTTGGCAGATCGGGCCAACTTCCAGAAAAATGCGGTGCCCACAATAAGACAATGGCAAACGGTTGTCTCGACGGAACAACCCTTTTCCATTGCCCCAAAGAAGTTGTCTCAACTGCTCAGCCGAGGACAATACAGAGACAACAGCACAGGGACAATAATTGATCGAAATAGTTGGCCAATAGTGAACCCACTTTAAAAATACGGGCAGTCACAGTTTTAAGGGAGTTTTTGTTGGCATACAAATGCCGATGGTTGCGCGCAGTTGTTGTCTCGACTGCTTTCCTTGTGTGAACAGTTGAGACAACGTCGATGGGACAATGGCAAATGGTTGTCCTTACAGGGCAATCATTTGCCACTGTCCCACTGTAGTCGAGTGATTTTCCTAAAATAGACGTGACTTTCCACTATAATCAACTAAGCATTGAAGTCGGCGTCCTGACCTAGAGGTAGCGTGTCTTTCCAGTAATCTGGGCGCCCCGGGTTAGAGTCCCAGTTCGGTTGTTCTTCTATGTGTTCTATCTGTGAGATGCGTGAATGTGTCCCCCTGTAAAGAGGGGTTGTGCAAGCGAATGTGTGTATCCTCTTCATATGAGCTAGAAGTCAGACTCCTGCCCTCTGGGTGCTCAGGGGTCTTTACCCTCCTAAGCTACTGCTCCCCCTTTTCGTGGATGCACGGGCACGACATCATCATCAAGCATTGAAGAAAATTTTTCAACGTTGCATTTATTTCTAAAATTTCTGTTCTATTTTGTGATATATGTAGAAATGTTATAATATATGATTGTTCTTATCACGTGAAAATTTCATCCTTATTACATTAATCTGAATTGTAGCTAAATCAGAATATTCAGTAGTATACATAAAAATGTATCGCTTAATGATTCTATTCTCTATATTTAGAAATTTAACAATCCTGATTGGTTTTAACAAAAAAGGTTTCGCATTAATTGAAATTTAATCTTTCGCCTTTTAAAGTAAGGATCTCCTGTCAATTAGCTGACAGAAAATTAAAAATATATATATAGCGCAGAATGGTGCATGGTGTCTAAAACAGTATGAATTATATGACTATCAAAATTTGAAATTTCAAAATGTTTTGATGAAGAAGTCGTTTAATTAAAATTTTTACATCGGCCAGTAATCTTGGGACATATACTGGTAGCCAAAAGCAGCTAGGTAGAAATAAGGGGAAAAAAGATCAATGCATCTCCTTTTGTAAAGTTATTAAATTCAGAATTCTTCTTAATGATTCGTTTACCCCACGGTCTGTAATTATCCAAAGGCAAAATAGTAAAAACTTTGATTCTAACCGGAGTAACTTAATATAGATAGCAATTCATTTCCAAATGGCTCTTAATATTCTGTAGGAACTTTGTTTATAGGTATTCAAAAAATTCCTGTAGCAAGTGGTTAATTATAAGTCTAAATAACTTGTATTATTTAAGTCATTTTTCCTCGCCAAATTTGTCTATATTGTGATAATTTCCAAAAAATAATTTGACAAATATTTTTATTTGTTGTGGTCATAATGCATTTCAACCTCACCGAATTATTGTAAAAGATATTTAATGACAAAAATTTTATCATGCAGATAAATTCCAAAAATACGTATCTTGGAAAGTGAAATATCGCATGAAATTCCCTTCTTGCACAATTCTTTTTCTAAATACTGAAGAAAGAGAATTACAACGTAATGTAACTTATTTCAATTAATGCTTTAAACACTCATTTTAAAATATTAAAATACATTAGTAATATGTTAAAAAGAATTTTTTTTAAATTTTAATCGTTTGTACATAATTTCGAGAAATAATTTCACAGTACGATGGGATAAAAAAAATTTTGGGGAAACATATTATAATGATAAAAATTGTTGCCGAGCACTTTTAATTTATAAAAATTAAATTCTTATCAAATTAAACATGATAATAATTTATTCCTGACTTAAATGCCGATGATGTAGAAGCACATTCAGATAAAACATTGTTAGCATCCTTCAACTCAAGAAATAACCACTTCCCAAATCCGTTATAGTTCCAAATTTCAGTCATCATGAGAATTTTGAATATTGCATATCAGGATTTGAGATTGTATGCACAGATTGGCCTGGATTATCAAATAGATGTCTACAGGTCTTGAAAAAATTTTAATTTTAATTCAGGGAAAATTAAATTTCTACTTTCATTCCATTTTTGAAAGTAATGTAATGCTTATGCATATTAAAATCAAGAGTTTCTTAGATTTAAAAACATTATTTCCAGATTTTTTCTCATGTTTTCAAATTTGCCTATAAAATGTTTTTTTTTTGTTGTTGTTGTTGATGTTTTCAGTCGCTGATTAACACTAATACACAACTCTCAATAGCTCTGACGAACTTTGAATTTATGTTAAAACTTTTTGTAATTGCTTAAATATTTTAGTTGAAATAATTTTAACTAAAATTCTTTTCAAATGCGAGACACTGAAATCAAGTCTTTTGAAGATTAAAAATTTTGCGATGTAATTTTTCATAACATTTTATATTAAAACAAATTGCTTATATAAAGATTAAATTTTTAAAAAATAAAAAGAGGTTTTAGATGTACTGAGAGCAAAGGAAGATAATGATCTTGCATTATTCCTTGCTAATTCCGTATTTGCATATTCAGCCTATAATCATTATGATGTTAAAATAATCAGTTGTGTGAGAAAAACCCTTTTTCCCTCGATTTTATTTCAACTTACTTATTTTATATTTGCAGCTTATATTATAAACTTTATAAATGTTTTCTTTTTCTTGATCAGCAAGAAAAATTATACATTTGCAATTTACGAAAGTAGTGTAATTAATACACAAGTTCTATAATCTCTATTCAGGGTCTTTTTTTTTTCAGAAACGAAAATAAAACAACATTGAAATAAAGAGAAGAAGTAGTTACCTAATAAGATAAGTTTAAAATATTATTAACTCTCATAATTTCTCTTAGAAGCGAATTTACATCTTCTCCTCTGTGTAGTAATAGATGTGATATACTTTTTTTTCCTTCAAAGTAAATAAATAATTTATTATGATAGAAATGCTCATCATGTAAGTAAAACTTATTTCATATAATTTTTTAATAATATCTTAAATAAAGAATAAAATAGCATGCCAAATGAGAAAAAGTGAGAAATAAAATATTTGACGTAATTCACTTTATGACAATACTGTAGCATAAAGAATTTTTTCAATATTATTATTATTAACCCTTTGCACTCGAGGCCTTTTTCGCTTGCGCGAACCAGCAACTCGAAACGATTTCGGCCAAATTCGGCGAACATATTACAAGTAATTGAAAAACATTTATAAGGAAACAAACGTATATAAATAATAAAATTTCACTAGTTTATTCATTTATATGTCGAAAACAAGAAATTTTATTAAGTATTACAAAATTTTAATAAATATTACACTCTGTAATTAAAGTTTTAAATTTAAGTTAAATGAAATTAATTAAGTTAAGTTTAATTAATTAAATTTTAAAATTAAGTTAAAGGTTTAAATTAAAGTTTAGTTAGCTTCGTAGCAGCGCAGTTCGATTTAAAGTTTTAAAACACTCGGGCGCCGCAGCAGCGCCGCTCGAGTTGCCACTTCGAATCGGCCGGGCGCCGTATCGGCGCCGCTCGAGTGCAAAGGGTTAATTATGGTAAAACAAAAGATAAAATTTAGTATCATAGCAGCAAAGTCGTAAATGACTCTTTCGCTTTTTTCAACAAAAATCTTTTACAATTAACTCTCCTTTAAATCTCCAATATAAAACATGGCATGCACCCCACCCTTTCCAGAAAAAAATAATTCCTACAATTTCTAATTCCACGAACAGTAAACTTACTCTCTTACAGTCAGGATAAAAACCCTAGTAATCCCAAAAGAAGGGGTCAGTCGACTTGAAAACGGGGTGTTCTATTACATTTTGGGGGTGTAAGAAAAAGGCAGTATTTCTTTTGGCGCCAAAAGAACCGGTATCATTATAATGAGAAGAATCGTCGGCTATATATTCAGTTATTACTAGATGCCAGCTAAATAATTTTGAGTAATTTTTTAATTTATTAAAGTTCTTTGGAAACATCTATTCTTCAAAAATGTGTGGATATTACGTAATGTTTGATACATCTGTAAGAAGTGCTACGGAGGTCTGGAAAACCAATTTTAGGGTGTATGAGCTATTACAAAGATTCCGATAAATACATCGTTAGTTCTGAAAAGAATATGAAAGGAATAAATTCCTTTAATGTTGCCTACTTATTGATTCATTTATATTTTAATTCTTTTGCTGAATTTCGTGTTTTTACTTTTTATTTATATTAAACAGTAACAGATTCATTGTGAAGTAAAAAATAAAAGGAGTCCCTCGCTCTAACCACCAAGCCATTCATAGCTGTTGATCACGGGCTGTTTGGACTTCTTAATACGTCAATTCCTGATTTACAGGCCATGGGAATCTGGTCCAAAACCCTAATGCTAAGAATATCAATGGATTTGCGCATGCGTGCGGACATAAAAGGGGAAGTTGGAGACAAAACTGTAAACATTTGATCGAAATATTTTGGTTCCGACTTTTAAATTAATCAAGAAATATGATCGACTATACAAACTGAACTCCAAATAATAATAAAATAAGAAAAGTAATAATTAAACCATTTTCAGTTTTCCAGACTCGAACTGAGGACAAGTAAAAAAAAAAAAAATGAGTCCCTCGCTCTAACCACCAAGCAACCCATATCTGTTGATCACGGGCTGTTTGGACTTCTTAATACGTCAATTCCTGTTTCACAGGCTTCGGGAATCCGGTCCAAAACCCTAATGCTAAGAATATCAATGGATATGCAAATGCGTGCGGACTTAAGAAGGGAAGTTGGAGACAAAACTGTAATTATTTGATCGAAATATTTTGGTTCCGACTTTTAAATTAATCAAGAAATATGATCGACTATACAAACTGAATTCCAATTAATAATAAAATAAGAAAAGTAATAATTAAACCATTTTCAGCTTTCCAGACTCGAACTGAGGACAAGCAAAAATAAAAAATAAAATGAGTCCCTCGCTCTAACCACCAAGCCATTCATAGCTGTTGATCACGGGCTGTTTGGACTTCTTAATACGTCAATTCCTGATTTACAGGCCCCGTGAATCTGGTCCAAAACCCTAATGCTAAGAATATCAATGGATTTGCGCATACGTGCCGACATAAAAAGGGAAGTTGGAGACAAAACTTTAAACATTTGATCGAAATATTTTGGTTCCGACTTTTAAATTATTCAAGAAATATGATCGACTATACAAACTGAACTCCAAATAATAATAAAATAAGAAAAGTAATAATTAATCCGTTTTCAGCTTTCGAGACTCGATCTGAGGACAAGTAAAATTAAAAATAAAATGAGTCCCACGCTCTAACCAATAAGCCACCCACGTCTGTTGATCATGGGCTGTTTGGACTTCTTAACACGTCAATTCCTGTTTCACAGGCCTCGGGAATCTGGTCCAAAACCCTAATGCTAAGAATATCAAATCATCTGCGCATACGTGCGGACTTAAGAAGGGAAGTTGGAGACAAAACTATAAACATTTGATCGAAATATTTTGGTTCCGACTTTTAAATTCATCAAGAAATATGATCAACTATAGAAACTGAACTCAAAATAATCATAAAATAAGAAAAGTAATAATTAATCCGTTTTCAGCTTTCGAGACTCGAACTCACGACAAGCAAAAATAAAAATAAAAATGAGTCCCACGCTCTAACCACCAAGTCACCCACATCTATTTATCTTGGGCTGTTTGGACTTCTTAATACTTCAATTCCAGTTTCACAGGCCCCGGGAATCTGGCCCAAAACACTAATACTAAGAATATCAATAGATCTGCGCATACGTTCGGACTTAAGAAGGGAAGTTGGAGAAAAAATGTAAATTTTTGATCGAAATATTTTGGTTCCGACTTTTAAATTATTCAAGAAATATAATCGACTATAGAAACTGAACTCAAAATAATAAAAAAATAAAAAAAGTAATAATTAATCTATTTTCAGCTTTCGAGACTCGAACTGAGGACAAGCAAAAATAAAAAAATAAAATGAGTCCCTCGCTCTAACCACCAAGTCACCCACATCTGTTGATCATGGGCTGTTTGGACTTCTTAACACGTCAATTCCTGTTTCACAGGCCCCGGAAATCTGGTCCAAAACCCTAATGCTAAGAATATGAAAGGATCTGCGCATACGTGCGGACTTAAGAAGGGAAGTTGGAAACAAAACTCTAAACATTTGATCGAAATATTTTGGTTCCGACTTTTAAATTAATCAATGAATATGATCAACCATAGAAACTGAACTCAAAATAATAACAAAATAAGAAAAGTAATAATTAATCCGTTTTCAGCTTTCGAGACTCGAACTTAGGACAAGCAAAAATAAAAAATAAAATGAATCCCTCGCTCTAACCACCAAGCCACACACTTCCACAGAGCGTGGGCTGTTTTTACTTCTCTATACGTCAATTCGTGTATCACATTCCCCGGGAATCTGCTCCAAAACCCTAACGCTTAGAAAATTCAAGGATCTACGAATGACAGCTTACTAGTGAAGGAAAGTTGGATAAAAAATTGTCAAAATTTCATCGACATATTTATTTCCGGATTTTTATCTGCTCATTAAATACAATGAACTACAGAAACTTAACTCAATAATAAAATAATTAAAATAATAACTAATCCGTTTTGAGCTTTCGAGACTCGAATTGAGGACAATCAAAAATAAAAAATAAAATAATTCCCTCGCTCTAACCACCAAGCCACACACTTCTTCAGAGCGTGGGCTGTTTTTACTTCTCTATACGTCAATTCGTGTATCACATTCCACGGGAATCTGCTCCAAAACCCTAATGCTTAGAATATCCAAGGATCTGCGCATAACAGCGGACTTTGGAAGGAAAGTTGGAGACAAAACTGTCAAAATTACATCGAAATATTTGAGTTCCGGGTTTTTATTTGTTTATTAAATATGATTAATTATAGAAACTTAACTCAAAATAATAATAAAATAAGGAAATTAATAACTATTCCGTTTTGAGCTTTCGATATTCGATCTGAGGACAAGGAAAAATAAAATGAGTACACCGCTCTCACCACCACGCCACATACATCTGGAGATCATGGTCTGTTTGGACTTCTTAATACGTCAATTTGTGTTTCACAGGCCCTGAAATATCTGGTCCAAAACCCTAATGCTTAGAATATCCATGGATTTGCGCATGAAAGCGGAAATATGAAGGGAAGTTGGAGACAAAACTGTCAAAATTTCATCGAAATATTTGAGCTCCGGATTTTTATCTGCTCATTAAATATGATGAACTATAGAAACTTAACTCAAAATAATAATCAATAAGTTTTGGGCTTTCGAGACTCGATCTGATTACAAGCAAAAATAAAATGAGTCCATCTCTCTAACCACCAAGCCACAGGCATCAGATTAGTGCGGGTTGTTTGGACTTCTTAATACGTCAATTCGTGTTTCACAGGCCCCGGGAATTATGTCCAAAACCCTAATGCTAAGAATATCTATGGATCTGCGCATGCGCGCGTTTTTGTCATTGAGAGTTTGAGACAAAACTGTCAACATTTGATCGAAATATTTGGGTTCAGCTTTTTTAATTGTTCATTTAATATAATGAACTATAGAAACTTAACTCAAAATAATAATAAAAAAAGGAAAATAATAACTAATCCGTTTTCAGTTATCAAGACTTGATCTGAGGACTAGCAAAAATAAATAATAAAATGAGTTAATCGCTCTAACCCCGAAACCACGCACATCTGGAGAACATGGGCTGTTTGGACTTCTTAATACGTCAATTCGTGTTTCACAGGCCCTGGGAATCTTGTCCAAAACCCTAATGTTAGGAATATCAATGGATCTGCGCATGCACGCGTTCTTATCATTCAGAGTTGGAGACAAAAC
>JAPMOQ010033879.1:6062-21856 GCA_026543055.1 Argiope trifasciata
AAAAGAAAACGAAACTAATTACGGAAACTGAAACAAAAACTATTTCGTATTCGAACAAGACTAAAATTTAAATTCAAAATTTAAAAGGCAGTCATAGTATTTAGTGTGCGCGAATGCAGCTACTACTAAAATACAGATGAATCACATAAATTAGCAATATAAGAGAAAACGAAACTAATTACGGAAACTGAAACAAAAACTATTTCGTGTTCGAACAAGACCAAAATTTAAATTTAAAATTTAAAAGGCAATCATAGTATTTAGTGTGCGCGAATGCAGCTACCACCAAAACTCTAATGAAACATATAAATTAGCAATATAAGAGAAAACGAAACTAATTACGGAAACTGAAACAAAAACTATTCGAACAAGACAAAATATAAATTTTGAGCTTGATAAAAATCTTGAATTTGATTTCTTACGATTTTAAAATTTATATTTATAAAATATTATAAAAGTTATTCCTGGTTTTAATTTTTCTGAAGCCAATAAAAAGGCTTTTTATTACAAGATTTGTCCCATGTAAAATTTTTAAAGAAAATAAATGCTTTATATTCAATGGGAATGTATATTTAAAATTATGGATCTTTTTATTCTGTAATGGCTATGACTTCATAATATGCTGAAAAGAAGAGCTCTGCCAATATTTTTATGTATTCTGAAAGAAAATATTTATATTACACTTTGTATATTTCATTATATCTGAAAATTTTTGAGATAAATCTTACTTCATTTTTGAAAGCATTATATTTAAGGATTGTTTAAGATTTTCATCATATTGTGCAATGAAAAATGTTTGTGTGTAATAAATCATGTTCTACTATTAAAATTTGATTTCATATATTTTTGTGTGTGATCGATTTAATTCAAAAACCAGCAACTTTTTTGTAATGAAATTATGTATAAAAAAAGGTCAGTTAAATATCCCTGATATAGATTCTAGGTGAAATGAATATTGACAAATTCTTCTGATTTTCAATTCTTTTTATTTTAGTATTACACTGACTGTATTATATTTATACACAATCTCAATTCAAAAAATTTTTAGAGGTTCACTATTTTATTTCAGGAACTTATATGAGTAATATAATGGAAAAATGTGAAACTATTATATAGAATCACTTTTAATCAAGTAATCAAACTTCTGGTATGAGTAAATTAGTCAAAAATGATGCAATTCTTTAAAATAAACATTTTATATCACATTAATTCTCTAAATTATTTTAGATCTTTACAGCGACTTAATTTTAGTATTTAGAAAAAGAATTTCGGTAACCTACTGTTGTAATCTATCTACTGAATAAATTTTTTTTATCGATGAATTTACAAAGTATAAGTTATAGTAATATATGACATGCTTAGTCATAATTATTTTTATACATTAATGTAATTTATGATGACATTGCTTATCCTCACTTTAAAAATCTTAAATAATTTGTTTTCTTTTTGAAATTTTTTATTTACTGTAGATTTTATGCATAGGAAAATTTACTGTGCATAAAAAAGGCATTTTAACAGAATTCTGTAGTTTAATACTTTTATACTATTTTAGTCATAAATAACTTCAGTGTTGGATTTATTTAAATATTTGCTGTGGGCAATATTTTGAGGCATCTTCAACTACCTTCATTCCTATTTACGGTAATAAGTTATCAGTACTGATTAATTTCAAGATGAATATCAATAATTTGGGATCTGACAGAGAAGATATTTCATCTCAAGTGAGCATGATCTCTCATATCTGTAAGTGCTCCAAAATGGGGAAATAACTCTATCTCAACTTTAAACTCCATATTTGAGGCCTTTTAAAATACTATCATTGTTTCATATCACGAAGACTTATTTGTATATATGCATAGTCAATCATTTTCCAATAACAAAATTCCACTTCATTTTTTTATGTGTGATTGATTTGATTTTGAACTCAAATACCAGCTATTCAAATATTTGAAATTATTAAAACAACCAGTTAAACATTTCTATAATAATGCAATTCCTAATGTAATGTGCATGCACATGCTTACACATAAAATGTTTAAATACAATTCTGTAGCTGAACTCTCAGAACTAACTATGCTATAAATACTAGAATTATGACTGCCTTCAAGAATCAGGCACAGAGTTGAATTTATTGAACTATATACTTTCTATAGTGATACTGTGTGCAATCAATTTCACTTACACTTATTTTTAAATAATCCTTAGGGATCCTTCAAAAATAATGAAATTAGTTGATAACAAATTAAAACTTAAAATAATTTTAGGTATCAAACCAACAATTATTTAATTTAAAACAACAATTTGTTTAAAATAATTTCAAAAATAAAATCTTGCTTGTATTGTATTTTAAAATAATAATTTTTTTTTCATTAACTCCTTTCTTTTTATAGTAAAATATCAAACTCAAATGCTAACTTAAACAAAATAAATAGGGTTGAGTTTATGTGGAAGAGAATATATATATATATTTTCAACAAAATGTTAATCTATTTTTAAAATGTCATTAAAAAAACACATTCAAGACAAAAGTAATATCAGTCAGCCTTTCTTGCATGTGGAATCTCATCATAATGCTTATCTCAAGCAATATGTTTTGTCTACTGGATTAATTTCAACATAATACAAAGTGAATATCAGTAATTCTAGACCTAACATAAAATATATTTCATGTCATAAGCAAAAATAATTATTCAAACTTATAAGTATTTAAAAACATGGAAATGATTTCATAAATATCTGAGAGATCTAAAATTTTAGTTTTTCAGCTTAATTGAATTTTACTTAAAAAATAAACAGAATAGCATTGATATATTACATATGGTTAAGTACCAATAGTATAATAATGGAGAAAATTGGGATTAATCAATAAAACTGAACGTACAAGAATTAAAATCCTCAAACTTGTTTCATATATTTCTCAGTCTTAAAAAAAAATCCTTATATATTTTTGATGCTAAGCAGTTTTTTAAAAAATAAATTTGTGAAAGACTAAATATGTATTTTTAAAATTATAGTTACAAAAAATTATATATTTTGGCCATCCAGGCTGTTGTTATATTTATTGCAATTCATGCATTTATTTTGAAGGACAAGATATGTGATAGAGATGTAAGATTAATATAAATACCATAACTTTGATAATCAGATACTTAAAAATATTTTGTCAAGGATATTAAGCATAAATATTATATTATTATATAATTCTTTTATTGGTTATATTTATATATAAAACTTTGATCAATAAAATCAAAGCTTTGGGCCTTTATATTTTATCTTCTACTAACACTGGTTATTTAGATGCATTTGATTTTACAATAAAATTCTAATAATATCATAAGATTTTAGAACTTTAAAACACCATCCTAAGGTTTAGCAATTTTTAAATATTGTTAGAAAATAAAAATATTAAAAAATAACATTTCAAATCATAAAATCTCAGTTTATATATATATGTCAGTAAAAATTTATATTTCAATAATAAATATAAATGTCAACACCCCCTCCCCTCAAAAGTCAGGGAGCTAACAATAATAAGAATTTAGTAAAATATTATTAAAGAAAAAATGATAAATTTTTAATCATGAATAATAAATGTTCCCATTTCAAATTGTTAGTTTTTCACAGTCTTTTTTTAAAAATATAGGTACATTTAACATTTTCAATTTGTTACTACATATATAACACTTCCAATAATTAAATGAAGCACAAATTTAGATTACAATGCAATTTTTAACTTTTGCTCTCGTTGAGACATGAACAAGACTCTCATTTTAAATAATCTTTTAATCAAAAATAAATAGGACCAACAGATTATATTTAAACTAAAATACATTCTCGTAGCAGTATGAGCAATTATCTACTTCATGATCATCAGTTTAATATTAACTGATTTGTCTGTCAAATGAAACATTAAATACTTCAATGACATAGATATCAAGGCTAAATATGCATGTACTCAAAACTTCAATATGATTTTACTGTTTATTTGCAAAATAATAATATAAATAAATTTAAAAATTTAAATGCCATTTCAGTAGAGTTTAATAAAATTCACTTAAATTATGAAACTGAAATGTATCCACTTTTAATATGTAAATTTATTTTTCCTTTGAATTGAAATATTAGACTCATATATATATTCATAACTACAATTTCTGATTATATATATTTATTGCATATAGTTGAGTATGTATTTAATACAAACCTAATTATGTGTTTGAAAACATTCATTAAGAATGCATACTGGCGATGAAACTTATATAACACTAAATTCATAAAACCAAAATTTTCTCTAATAAATACAAAAGCTTTCAATAGTTACTAACTAATCAAATAAAAATAAAATACTTGTATGTTGTCACAAAAATTCCATATAAAAAAATTGTATGACATCGTATTTTTATTCCGAAGTACGTTTGTAAGTCAACAGAGAAACTTTAAAATTAATCAAAGTACCTAAATAAATAATAATAATAGAAAAAATGAACCAATAATTTTGGTTTACGTGGTTAGAAATTTATAACGTATTCTTTATTTGAACATTTTTTTTTGTGTGTGTGCAGCATCTTACTTTTTATATCATATCATAACTTCTATTTTAAAGACCATTTTTATATTTAGTTCAATAACACTATTCTAAAATCCAAGGCATCTATATTTCAAAAATTCAAAACACAGATTTCAAATCATTCTTGTACTAACAGAACTAGCAATCTAGCTCAGGAATCTGACGGACAAATCACGCGCCACAGATAAGATCCTTCCTCTGAGTCACGTGGGTTGAAAGAGCTGCCTTTATTTTCCCTAAACATGAGTAAATCCCTTCATTTTCCCCAAAGAGCAGAATTTGGTTGCTGTCCCTAGAGGCTAGTTCAAAGCACAGCTCAGAGGTTCGATACTGGGCAAGGTCGATTTTCATCCCTTCAGTGGGTCGATAAACTAAGGGCCAAGCAGGACTGCGAGCTAACCTCTGAGCGTTCAACGCTAGGCTAACCACACACCCGAGATATATGCCTCGTACTCCCTCAGATACAGCCACTGTATCTTCTTTCAAGAAAACAGATATGGGCACTATATCTTCTTTCAAGAAAGCAAATTTAGGCGCTGTATCCTCCTTTAAGAAAGCATATATATATATATATATATATATATATATATATATATATATGTTGATGGGGAGCTCTTCCTACACAATAATGGCTCGTTTTTATGAACATATATTTTAATAAAAACAGGAGACGTTCACAACAAGTAGGGACCATGACAAACAATTAAAGAGGGTAGACATTGAAGACAAAGCATCGTTGGGCATAAGCCCTTCTGGATTCTTTCAGCACATCGTTCGTAACTGCTTTCTCTCTTTCTACTGGCGCCCAAAGTTCGCAGTTGCAGTTGCAGTTAGGAGTTACAGGAAGAAGTTGAAGTGTTTGAGCGTGAGGCTAGCTGGTGGTTGCTCTGGTTGAGCATAACAGCTCGGTCATCCTGCAAATGCACGCCCTCGTGCAAACGCAGTAACAGGAGGATCGTCTGTGAGAGAACCTGGAACGAGAGAAAAAAAAAGAGAAAAAATCGAAAGCAAATGTAACAATCGACAGACTTCCAATTTTTGTCGTTAGTCTTTCGTCGAGTCGATAATGTGTCGTTGGTGCACACAAACACCTATTTCTCGTACAAAGTTATCCTCAGTTTCGTCTTAACACGTCGTTGACGAAGCTGTAATTAAAAAAAAATCAGTTCGTCTTGTCACGTCGTTGCCGAAGCTGTAAAAAAATCAGTTCGTGAAAAACAGTCATTTTTTAGGAATTTAGTTGTTTATTGGCCACTTTTTCATGCAGTCAACAGCTGTAGATGTTAAATTTGGTCCGTCGTGTTGGCCGACCTTCTCGACGTCGTATCTGTCATTTGGCTTAACTGATTTGATGCGATAAGGTCCGTAAAATTTTGGACGTAATTTGAGACCTGTGCCGAACTGAGTTCGACGTATTGCAACCAGATCATCTTTTTGATAAGAAGTTGGCTTCTTACGTTTTTTATCATAGTTAGATTTACTTGCAGCTTGAATCTTTTGAATGTTGTTTTTTGCTTCCTCACGGATTTTGTCGCGTTCATGCATTAGTGTTGCTGTGTATTCGTCATTTAAAATTTGAATTGATTTGGCGTCTTTAGTTTTCATTTTTGTACCAGTTAGCAATTCAAAAGGGGAATAATTGGTTGTGCAGTTAACTGTACTGTTTAAAATTCTTTGGAGATTAGGAACGTGTTTAAACCATTTTTGAGGATCTTCTATGGAAAGTTTGGATAACACAGGAATGAGAGTAGCATGTATTCGTTCAACCTGGCCATTACTTCGGGGAATACCAGTTGTAGTTTTGACATGTTCAATGGATTCGTTTTCACAGTAGGTTGGAAAGTCATTGGAAGTAAATGCGGAGCCTCTATCGGAAATAATTCTGGAAGGATTTCCAAAAATACCTTTTTGAAATTCTAAACTTTTTAGAGCATCTGATGTGGAAGTTGATTCAACAGGGTAGATCCAAGTAAATTTAGTGAATCCGTCGATTACTGTGAAGATGTGCTTATAGTTTTTATTGGTTGATGGAAGCGGACCTAAAAAATTGATGTAATAAGTGTGCAGTGGTGTGTTACCTTTCGGTATTGGATTTAAAAATCCTTCAGCATTACCACGTTTTCTGTTAACCAGAATACAATGTACACAGCTATCAATTACTTGTTGGATTTTATTTCTGGACTTAGGAAAATAATAGTCAAGTTGTAAAATTTGTTCAATCTTGGCTACAGCAAAATGACCTCTTTCGCGTGCTTGTTTTATAATTTCGGTGTGCATGGAATCGGGAATTATTAATAGTTCTTTACCATCTTTAATTTTGAAGAGAACGTCGTTACGCAACACAAATTCGTTTGTTTTACCTTGATCTAAAAAAAGTTTTATTGTGGTTATGAATTCATCGTTAGTTTGCGCGATTTTAACTTTGGAAGTAACTTCGTCGTGTGAGATCTGCATCACGGGATGTCTCTTTAGTGCATCTGCATATTTCATTTGATCACCTGGTCTATGTATGATTTCGTTCTCAAACTAAGTTAAGAAAATTGCCCATCGAGAGAATTTAGGCGTTACGTCTTTTTTGTTCATCGTTTGCTGAGAGGCGGAGCTGTCAGTAAAAATTTTGAATTTTGTACCATACAAGAAATGGCGGAATTTTTTAAGAGCTTCAATTACGGCTAACACTTCCAGCTCGTATCTGGAATACTTTTCTTCGTATGGGGAAGTTTTCTTACTCATGTAGTAAATTGGGTGATAATGTCCCTCGTCAGCTTCTTGTAGCAATATGGCACCATAACCGTACGTACTAGCATCGGTATGGAGTTGTAATTTGGCTTTGGGATTGAAAATTTGCAAAACGGGATCAGAAGAAAGAGCGTCTTTTAATTGGATAAAGGCATTACGTTGTGTGTCGCCAAAGGTAAATGAGTTATTATTGCGTAATAAATCGCTGAGTGGTTTAGCAATGATCGAATAAGACTGTATAAATTTGCGAAAATATCCAGTTAATCCTAAAAATTGTTGGAAGTGTTTAAGTGATTTTAGTTCAGGAAAATTCTTAACTGCTTTTACTTTGCCAGGGGAAGATTTAATTGTTCCATTTTCGATCAAATATCCAAGGAATTCAATTTTTGAGTGTAAAAATTGGCATTTGTTAAAATTAATTTCAAGGCCAAATTTTGAAGCAGTATTCAGAACACGTTGCAATTTCTGAATATTTTCTGGGATGGTTTCGGAGGGAATTATTATGTCGTCCATGTAAATGAGAATCGTACCATCACTGAGTAAGTCGCGTAAAACATGATTAACGTAACGTTGGAAAACAGCAGGAGACAAACAAAGTCCAAAAGGTACCACATTGAACTCAAAGATTCCTTGATCCGTCATAAATGCTGTAAATGTTTTGCTAGATTCATCGATAGGGACATGGAAAAAACCATTTTTAAGATCGAGTGTTGTGAAAATCTTAGCTGACTGTAACTTATCGGTCACATCTTCTATCAAAGGGATTGGAAAATGATCTTTGATTATCTTCTGATTTAATTTACGATAGTCTACACAAAGACGGGTAGAACCATTTTTCTTGCGAACCAAAACAATAGGTGAAACGTAGTCGGAAGAACTGGGTCGAATAACTTTTGCAGCTAACCATTTATTAATTTGATTGTTAATTTTGGACTTTTCTGCCAAAGAAAACCTACGAGATCTATGTACAATCAGTAAATCATCAGTAACGACTATCTTTAACTTTATATCAACAGTTTCGTTTTTAACTGGTTTGTAATCATGAATTATATCAACTATTTGTGTACGAAATTTAACAGGAACATGTTGCAAGTCAATTTGATCGTTGGATACACCAATATCAATTAAGTTAATAAAGAGTTCTTGTTTTGGTATTACTTCAAAACCATTAGCGCTTAATCTAAATTCACCTTGTTTTAAAATGTCCACACCAATTATAACATCTAGGTACATACAAGAATTGCCAATAACCCATACATCTGTTACAAAAGAAGTATTATCAATTTCAATAGTAGCTTTAAAAGAACCAATGGGTTGTATTTGACCTTTACCAAAAGCAATTAATTTTATACTGGTAGAATTCAAGACAGGCTTACCAAGTTTTTTAATTAATTAAAGTTACAGAACTACCAGAATCAATAAGAGAATCAAATGTAAAACCTACAATTTTAATAATTTTATGCATGCCAAATTTGGGATCAACAGCAGTAAGCTCGTTAACATGCTCAGATTTCACTTCAGGTTTCGTATGCACACATTGAGAGCTTTTATGTCCAAAGGCATTACATTTAAAGCATTTTAAACCTTTGTTTTTATGATAACAATCGCTTGACTTATGATTTGGCAAACCACAATTGAAACATTTAGCCCGTACATCATTTCTATTAACATTGGTATGAAAATCACCTTTATATTTAAACTTAGTTTCAACACTTGCATGTTTTCTATTATTTACAAAATTACCATGTCGAACACTTACACCTTTATCATTATCAAAATTATCAAATTGGTGCATTTTACTCTGAGCATAAAACACATTTTCATATACCTTTAATTTATCTTTAAATACCGACATAGTTTTACATGCATATAAAATAATTTTGTTTCTATCGGAATCGGGGATTCCTCTAGTAAAATATTTAATAATCGAGTGATCATCCATCAGACAATTTCCTTTCGAAGCGATTTCGCGCATTGCCAAAAGGTACTCAAATAGAGATTCATTAGGTTTTAATTTGCGCTGTTGCATTTCTTTATGCACATCAAAAGACGAAATGTTGTCCGAAAATTCTTCTAATAAAGCATCCTTCAAGGCCTTAAAAGTAAAAATATTACGCAAATTATGAACAAATTTCAATGCAGGACCATCTAATAACCGTTTAACGCAAATTATTTTTTGCACTTCTGTAATGTTAGAAAGAAAAACAAAATTCTCTTCGACATCTCGAAAAAAATTTTCAATTCCATAAGTATCAGTTCCTGAAAAATGTCTTAAAGTCAAAATTATTTCTTTCAACAAAAACCAATCATCGTTTCGTTTTGAATAAAACTGTTGCGCTGACAGAACGCTTTCGGCTGCGTAAGCGAAATTTTCATCTTCTTCATGACCTTGGATACTATGCCGCGAAGAATTATTTTGATTAGGCTGGATCTCCGGCAATAACTCATCTGAGAATTCGTTTTCGTATGAATCTTTTAAAAGCGATGAATTTGCAAGGCTAGCGAATATTTTGTCGATTAATTCTTTTTCGGAGCCAGAACAATCTAAGTTTAAACTATTACATACAATTATTAAATCAGACAGTTTAAAATCTTTTAACAGAGATTCCTTGTGTTTTGTCAAATCAAAATCTTTAGGGAAACCAGAAAAATGGCGTAACTTTTGACGTGAATTGTGATCGAAGTTATCATCAAATATCATTTTAAAAAGCAACTTAACATTTTTAGTCGGAGCAGTTTTTAAAAAAGTTGCAACAAAAGGAATGTCTTCAAGCTGGATCATTATGAAAACTTTCTTTACAACAGATAATAAAATATATTGGAACAGACTCACCGCTTAGTTGAACGTTGGATTTTCGCTTTCGTCGTCGGTTGTAGTTTTATTTTTACTTTCGTCTTAATTCTTTTTAATGTAATCCAAAAGCTGGGTATCCATCAGCTTTATTCGTATTAGGAACACGCAAATAATACTCTTGTTCTTTTTAGGCGGCTAATCTAGGGGTGGATTCAAAATTTAGGACTAAGGAGGCCGAGCCCCCAAATGTTGATGGTGAGCTGTTCCTACACAATAATGGCTCGTTTTTATGAACAAATATTTTAATAACAACAGGGGACGTTCACAACAAGTAGGGACAATGACAAACAAT
Organism: Argiope trifasciata; assembly: GCA_026543055.1. Classification (NCBI taxonomy): domain Eukaryota; kingdom Metazoa; phylum Arthropoda; class Arachnida; order Araneae; family Araneidae; genus Argiope; species Argiope trifasciata. The sequence goes on from JAPMOQ010033879.1 coordinate 16,515, forward strand.
TAAAGCGGGTAAGCATTGAAGACAAAGCATCGTTGGGCATAAGCCCTTCTGGATTCTTTCAGCACATCGTTCGTAACTGCTTTCTCTCTTTCTACTGGCGCCCAAAGTTCGCAGTTGCAGTTAGGAGTTACAGAAAGAAGTTGTAGTGTTTGAGCGTGAGGCCAACTGGTGGTTGCTCTGGTTGAGCATAACATACTGTTGGAAAACGTGAGTCAGCAGATTCATATGTTATAACCTTGGCGCCCACGCGCTCTGCTGACGTCAGTAGATATTCCTTCCGCCAGATCTTCAGATGCTTGAGAGATTTTGTGTGAGACCGACGTATCGTTAAACGTCGGAAGATGGCCGAATTAATGATCATGTAAGCGCGTTGTAAATAATACATGTATATATTATTCATAATCATATTATGTCTGTGCCCTAGAAGAAAATAAAAAAGGATTATACCGAAACTGCACTCTTTTTCTTCAAACCTTATTTACAGAGATGTTTTTATCGATGAACCCGTGGCAGCTAAGGTAAGAAATTATTTACCTTTTATTTTATTGATTTTGGATTAGAAACTCAAAATCTGGCATACCTGCCGGGATATTCTTATTTGAGATTGAGAGTGCATTTATAAGATTGAAAAATTTTCGCAAACATATTTGCGTAATTTTCTAATTTGAGATGGATATAGACGCCATTAAAAAGTTAAGAGCTCCTTTAAGGACAGCTCTTACGAGAGTGCTGAATAAAGCATCAGAATTACTAGAGAAAAAAATTGAGGATACAGATATTCTTGCGGCACAGATTGTTCTTATAGAGCAAAAATACAAAGACCTTAAAGATTTAGATTCTAAAATTTTAAATATTATGCAAGAGGATAAAACATGTACACAACAAACGTTTGATAGAGAATACGTAGCTATCATAGATTATGAAGAGAAATATTTGGAAACAAAAACGAAACTAGAAAGGCGTTTGAATTTACTTGAAAAACCAAAACGCGAAGAAAATATAACGGACACTTCCAACAATTGCATAAATGGTAATAGAAAAATAAAGTTACCAGAAATTGTATTAAGCCAGTTTAATGGCAACTTAAAGGAATTTCTTCCATGGTGGGGACAATTTAAAAAAATCCACGAAGACCCCGAAATAGTGGATGATGACAAATTTCAATACCTATTGCAAGCGACAGTAAAAAACTCGCCGGCCAGAATGCTTGTTGAATCTTTTCCCCCATCTGGTAGAAATTACGATGAAGCCATAACAGCTCTTAAGCAGCGTTTTGGAAGAGACGATTTGTTGATAGAAGTCTACGTTAGAGAGTTACTTTCAGTTGTAATAAATAACGCTAACCCTCAAGGCCAAAAGTATTCACTAGTGAAACTTTATGATACTTTAGAGGGCCAATTAAGGTCGCTGAAAACGTTAGGAGTAGCTAAAGATGATTTTTCTGCTGTTTTACTTTTCCCTCTATTAGAATCCTGCCTCCCCCCTGATCTACTAAGAATTTATGAGCGCACTCAACGCGAATTAACTGCAGAATCTACAGGAAATGATAGGCTAGCACATTTGTTAAATTTTCTTAAACAAGAAATAGAATCCGAACAGAAATTAGTTATTGCGCGTTCCTCTTTCGACTTGGATAACCATAACAAAAAACCTATTAGTCATTCGCGAGAAAATAATCCAAGGTCCAGACCATCAGCCACTGATTTAATTAACAACTCTACTAGACGAAACACTTATTCGGCTGAATCGAAGTATAAGGAATGTGCTTTTTGCGATAAGTCGCATTTAAACCAAGAGGATTGTAGGTTCGCGAAGAGTTTAACATTCGAGAAAAAGAAGGAAATACTTTTAAATCGCGGAGTCTGTTTCCGATGTTTAAAATCTAAACCTAGACATATCGCGCGTTTTTGTAAGCATACATTTAATTGTTCAATATGTAAAGGGAATCATTTGCCTATAATGTATAAAGGTAATGATGAGTTTTCGGAAAATAAAAATAAGGAAAGGAAGTCGGAAGATAAAATTGTTGCGGAGAGTTCTTTAACTAATAAAACATGCATGCGGCAAGTTTATTTACAAACATTAGTGGTTAAAATTCGCGGAAAGGATAAAACTAGAAACATTCGTGTATTAATTGACAGCGGGTCAGAAAGGTCATACATGTCAAAATATGCAGCAGAAAGTATGGAATATGAAGTAATTAATGAGGAATCTATTTTACATTCTTTATTTGGGGGTTTAGAAAAAACTGAGAGCCATAAAAAATATTTGGTTCATTTAAGTAATGTAGATAACAGTTACCATTGTAATTTTGAAGTGTTAGATCAGGAAACAATTTGTTCCAATATTTCGAGAATAAATTTGTTCCCCTATGTAAAAGATCTTAAATCTAAGAAGATATTTTTAACTGATGTATCGCATACTTCTGATGATCAATTACTGTATAAATCATCCCCTTTAGAGATTCATTTGCTAATTGGGGCAGATGTTGCGGGTAAGCTGTTAACTGGGAGAGTAGAGGAGCTTAGTTCAGGGTTAGTATGTGTAGGAACTAAGTTAGGTTGGACGTTGATGGGAAAGACGAATGAAATAGAAAAACATGACAGCACAAATACTGTTCTATCCTGTCACGTGAATGATGTAAACATTTCTGATTTATGGCGATTAGATACACTTGGAATTTGTGAACCGAGTCAAAATAAAACTCTCGAAAAAAATAGAATTAGCGGCTAAAGAACATTTTTCCCAAACTGTTAGTAGAAACAAAGAAGGGAGGTATCAAGTGCGTTTGCCTTGGGTGGAGGGTCATCCCCCATTAACGAATTGTAAGGACATTTCCGAAAAGAGACTTGTTAATTGTATTAAATCTCTTAAGAAATTGGGGAAAATTAAAGAATATGAAACCATTTTTGATGACTGGTTAGATCAGGGTATAATTGATGAAGTATCTAGCTCAGAACCAGAACATTATTTACCTCACCGTCCTGTTTTTAAAGAAAACTCTACGACAAAGATTAGGCCAGTCTTCGATGGCTCTGCCAGAGATAAAAATTCACCATCAATTAATGATTGTTTAGAAAAGGGGCCCAATTTGGTAGAGCTAATTCCCTCTCTCCTAAATAGATTCAGAATGGGAAAATACGGAGTTATTGCCGATATTGAAAAAGCATTTTTGCAGATTGAGCTCCATGAACAGGATAGGCCTTATTTAAAATTTTTGTGGTGGCAGGAAGGGAAAAAAGAGCAGTTAAGAATCTTTCAGTATAGGAGGGTTGTTTTTGGAATAACCTCAAGCCCTTTTTTACTAGGAGCCACTCTTGAATTTCATTTGAAAAATGCTCCCCCTATCTACAAAGAAACAGCCCTAAAACTTCTGAAATCATTTTATGTGGATAATTGTGTCCATAGTGTGGACAGTAAAGAAGAACTGGTAAAGTTCATTGAAGAGTCACAGGAAATACTTGGCCCAGCAAAATTTAATTTGCGAGGGTGGGAGCATACCCCTTTTGAAGAATCTGATTTAATAGAAGAAAAATCCGTTTCAGTGTTAGGCTTAAAATGGAAAATAAAAAGTGACTCTCTAACTGTTGACTTACGAGATTTAGATTCCACCATAGAAGATAAATATGGACTTTTGCGAATTAAGACAAGACTCTCATTAAAGGAAGATTTAAAGAACTTTAAATTTCCTATCATGTTACCCAGTGAACATTCGTTAGTTGAAAAACTTGTTCGCTGGAAATACTGTTCTCTAGGCCATGCAGGTGTTCAAATAGTGATGAGCAACCTCAGAGAAGAATTCTGGATTCTGAAATACAGAAAGACTGTCCGTAAAGTTGTCAAGAACTGTGTTACTTGCAAGAGATTTGACGCACGACCAATAGAAACTCCAACAGCTCCATTGCCAGTTGACCGTCTCAGAGCTGCTTCTGTCTTCGAAATTACAGGAGTAGATTTCGCCGGTCCTCTTTACTTAAAGAATAATCAGAAGTCCTGGATTGTCATCTATACCTGTGCAGTATATCGAGCTATACATCTCGAGCTGACCACTTCACTATCTACAGAAAGTTTTCTTCAATCGTTCAGAAGATTTGTGGCTCGTCGAGGAAGACCCACGATTGTATATTCGGATAATGGCACAAACTTCGTAGGTGCAAACAACCTAATCAAAAAGATCAATTGGAGTAAGATAGCTCAATACAGTACAGTCAACAAGATAGACTGGAAATTCATCCCTCCGTCTGCTCCATGGTGGGGTGGGTTTTGGGAACGCTTGATCGGGATGGTCAAGCGAATACTGCGTCAAGTTCTAAGTCAGACGTCCCTCAACTTCGAAGAACTGACTACCATCTTATGTGACTGTGAAAGTGTCATCAATAGTCGACCACTCACTTATATAAGTGATGATCCTAATGATCTAGAACCTCTCACTCCTTGTATGTTTTTGAAGGAAGTTAAAGAAATCGGTACACCTGAATTAGATCTTCAAGACTCAAAAGCCCTGAATAGAAGATTTATTTATCGACAAAAAATTCGAAGTGACTTGAGAAAACGTTTTCGCTCAGAATGTTTGGGACAGTTGAGACAATATGAGAAAAAGACACGAATCTCACCATCCATCAAATTAGGCGAAGTTGTCTTGATATCCTCTGACAACGTAAAAAGAATGGACTGGCCATTAGGTAAAGTCATCGAAATCTTCAAATCGCCCGATGGACATATCAGACTTGTGAAACTGAAAACCAAAGGTGGAGAAGTCCTACGTCCAACGTTGAGGCTGTATCCTTTAGAAATTAGTGAATCTCAAAAAGAACTGTTACAACCTGTGAGACAGTGTGAAACACGAGAGAATAACTTTCCTTGTGATGATTCCTGCACACCTAAAAGTGATTCTCATGATAAAGCTGAACCTGATGAACCAACTTCTAGGTATGGTAGAAGATTAAAAAATGTAAAGAGACTCATGTTATAAACTTTTTTTAGAACTGAACTTTTACATTATACACATTTATGGACTATAATTGAAACACATTCAATACTAAATAACTAATTTTGAATAATACTTTGGTTTATCGTGATTATTGCAAATATTTTGTTACTTTGATATATTCTCTTTATTGTAATATTTTCTTGATTTATATTCGTTATTTTAAACATATTGTTAATTCAATTATTTTGATATATGTATTTTAGTAACAGAAATTTTTCTTGTTAATTTGAAATTTGAATTTGTTATTTGAATTAATTTGAATTTATGTTTGAGTTTCCTGTAATTGAAACTCAAAGGTTTGAGGATGTTGGAAAACGTGAGTCAGCAGATTCATATGTTATAACCTTGGCGC
>JAPMOQ010033881.1:0-14137 GCA_026543055.1 Argiope trifasciata
TAATAACTCAATAAATATCTCGTATGAAATATAAATGGGACAAAAATAAAATATCATATAGAAAAGAAAATATCATTTTAAAATACAAACCATTTTACTTGTAAAAGAAAAACCTGAAAATTTTTCTTTGAATATGCACCGTACTGTAAATTTTATTAGAATAATTAGTAACTTAAATAATGCAAAAATATTAAATTCAAATGCTGAAATGAGCATATTACAAAATAATCACTGATATTTCTCATGAACTTTACCAACCTTGTGCTTGAGAATTTCAAGTCTTCAAAAGGTTTTAGGAATAGTGGAATCTACAAGTTTGATGAAATAAAATTTAGTGCCAAAGATGATTTCCAAAATATGTGATTCAATGTGAGAATAATAGTACAACATCATTAAATTCATAAATATGACTCAAATCCTAAACTTCTCTAGAATAATTATAAATAATATGTTTATAAAGTTCAGTCAGGATTTGCTTTCGGTGAACGATTTACAAAGTCAAAGAAAATCCACATATTTCCACAATATATACAGCATCTAAATTCAAACATATTTAACTAGACAACTTCAAGTCATCAACAAATAAAACGTAATAGCTATTTTTAAAAACCTGATATCATAGTGATGAAACAAAAATCGAAGGTCCAAAATGAGAATCTTGTGGAACATAGTAACACTACAGCAGTATTTTCCAAAATGTGGTTCCCGTACCTAGAGATACAATACGATTTTGATAGGTATACAACTAAAGCGAAGGTCAACCCCCTGAAAATCCCTATTAAAATTGATACTGATACTCTGAAATGCACAACACTGTATTTGGATAGTTTTCAAGTGGGCTTGAAAAACGATTTCCGTGATTTAAAGAAAAATATTGGATGAATAACACACATTAACGCAGCTTTCATGCCAGAACATTTGACACATGCAAAGCAGAGCAATTTTGGGTATTGATTTCAGACGGGTTTTTCAAAATTAAACATAGGGAGACTACCTTAGCATTATTCAGGTTACAATGCAGCATGCGTATCAGGTCTTAACAGAAAAGTTTCTGAAATACATATTGCGCTTTCCAACTTCATATTTATTTGAAATTGCTTTTTTAGCAATTGTAGAGATTAAGTAGAAAAAAAGTAACAGACTAATGAACGTGGAACCACGTCTGAGATTAAAATTAACTAAATGGGAACTAAATTAGGGCGATCTGTCATCTCAAATAACAATTTCATACGTCCCAATCATCCAAATAAATGTTACTTACAATATGACTTTCATTTATATTTTTATGAATAATTTTGTTTCGCGATCTATTTGCGAGAATGACGCCACATTTTGTAGGAAAATTAAACAAAACGAGGAACAAAGAATTTCGCGAAATAAATATTAGTTCCAAAAGTCACCGCTAGGGGAATATGTGGCACTGTGTAATGAAAATTATAGAAAGTATACATATATGCCAAATGTTTGGCAGACATGCACTAGAGTATTCGCATGAAATAACATTGATAAAAAAAAGCATAGAAAGTTCTACTGCTTTAATAAGAATGGAACTAATTCAACCGATTGACATAAGAAACAAAATTATGTAATATACTTCAGAATTGAAACATACAGAGAATCAAATGCCTTAAAAAAGTCAGTGTAAATAACATATAGCTATAAAATAATTTCACATGTCGAAGAAATCTAGTTGGATAAACTTTGAGAGATATTATAATTTTTAGCAAAATGAATTAGATGTCCAATTTGCCAAACATTTTATTTTCTAATTTATACTTTCAAAACTCTCACATATAGAATTTAAAATTGTAATAGGATAATAGTTCCTATGATCCTGTGAATCAATATTTTTTTAAAACAGAAAAAACTCTTTTTACTAACAGTTATGAGAATATTCATAAGATCTCAATAACAGGTTAAACAAAATTTCAAAACTTACGAGCATATATATAGAAATGTTATTGACGCTAAAAATTAAAGTAGATTTTAATTCTGTGATCCCTAAACCACCATCTCATAAAAAGCCTCTACCTATTTAGAAAAAAAAATCATTCGGGCAGTTGCATTTTAAAGCATTATTTTATAATTTAATCTATACTACGCTTAAAGGCAGAAATCAAATAATCGACAAAAGCAGTAGCAATGTCGAAATCGGTTTCATGGCATATGTTATTACACCAAATAAATACCAGAGTATACACTTATTGGTAACAGTTTTCCGTCAATTGTAAGAGAATAGCTTGAAAAAAAATGTTTTTAAACAATTGTAAAAATTACAAACTGCATAAACCAAATCATTAAAATCTGCCAATTTCGTCATTCAATCCATGTTGATAAAAATTCATTTCTTTTAAATCACTTTTCAAAGCATAGGTAATATTCGGTAATATTCTAACTCATATGCACAGTACAAATTAAATAAAAAGGGACAATACACAATGATTACCACAGATTGTAATAATAGATGAGAAAATATTGGATAATATCAAATCAAGGTATACGGCATACAAAAAATATATAATGGAAATATTTTCTTATATTTCAAATATTTGAATCTAAATTCCAAAGATTTATTATTTTTACTTCTTTCTCAAGCAATCACCTTTCAATTAATTTCCCAGATATGCTACATTGACATTCATGTACTGATTTCAAAAAAAAAAAAAAAAAAAAAAAAAAACTCAAAAATCATTCTCATCAAACATTATTAATCATTCGTCATTTAAAAAAAATTTGCTCATGACTTCAATATCCCTATAAATAAAATTAATACCTTTTCTTTTTCGGATATTAAAAATGTACTAATTGAAAACTTATTTCTCCTTTCATCTCTACAAAAAAAGAAAATAAGTAGTATTTATAGTAATTTTAATAGAAATACTTTAATTTACCAAAATCAATTAAAGCAATTAAAAAAATTTTAATGTAGTGAAACAGTTTGACATATATGTCTCACTTATCTATATTTATAATAAAGCTCAATGTGTGTATGTGTGTGTGTTGGCGTTCTACAGGCCAGACCGTTGGACCTACAGCTACCAAATTTGGTATAAGTATACCTTGGAGGTCGGGAATGTGCACCTAGGAGCCCTTTTTTCGAATTTTTAATTAGAATTTGAATTAAATAAAGTTTAAGCGAAATTTCGACATTTTTCCGCTATAACTGCCGAAAATATGATCGCACAAACATGATTTTTACATCAATTTAAAAAATAAAAAATTAGCGCATTATTAAAAATTTCTAATGGTATCAGTGTTTTAAGGAATAGCTTAAGCTACTATTTTTAACGAATTTTTAAAGAAATATTTTAGCCATGTTTTTTTTATCACGTGACTGGATAAAATAAAAAAAACAATGCCGGAAGTTCAAATAAAAAAAACTATCGTCCAAACAAATCTAAAGAAATGCAACTTTTAACACGTGACTGGATAAAATAAAAGAAATATGAAATGTGATATTTTCTAAAAAAATAAATGCAAAGCAAAGGTTTCTATAATTATTTGCAATATCTAAATGATTAATTCAATAAATCTTCTTTATTTACAGTAAACCTGATTGAATTTAGACAGGATATGCATTGAAATCCCGACTTAATGGCCTATTTCTATAATCGTTTGCAATATCTGTATCATTAATTCAATATTTTTTTTTTATTATAAAATGTGATAGTTTCTAAAAAAATGATTGCAAAACCAAGGTTTCTATAATCGTTTGCAACATTTAAGTCATTTATTAAATAATTTTTTTCCCTTTTTCGCTTTCTTTTAAAAAAAATATTCAATATTTTGGCAACTTCATCGAAAAAAAAAAATTAGAACGCATTATTCATGTCGAACCAGCTGGTCGCCAAAGGCGGCTAGTTGAGAATAAAAATTCAGGGGTGTTTTTTTTTTCTTGACAAATATACAGTATGTATTTTAACTCTACTCTTTATTATTTTAATATTTTAAAGAACTTATTGATTTAATGGAAGTGGAATAGGTCTTAACTGATAGAAAAGGGAGAAAATTTAAAGAAATTAATTAGATTAAAGAGATTACTCTGAATTAAGTCATGCCGCAATTAAATCGATCCTACAGATTACATTCTTTGAAGTTTTTCAAGATAAATAAACTTAATGTCTCATTACATAAGAATAAAAAAGCGAAAATTCTTCAAAAGATTACTATAAAAAGAAACTTTTTTTATTACTCTCTTTAGACTTTTATCCCCGATTCATTATTGCGAAATCATGAAATCGTTTTTTTATGAAGAAAATTAGGACAAGGCAGTTCTATTATCAAACATTATTGATTGAATTAAATAATTCAATAAACAAATAATTATGTCTTGAAAATTATCAAAATAAGGTATTGCCTGAAAATGCAAAATTCAAAAATTTCAGAAAGTGATGAAAAATTTAATTACTGAAATCTGCCTTTATAATCATTAATTAAGTTATGTTAAAATCGATTATATAAAAAGAATTTATCTATTTTTAGAAGAACATATTTGATGAAATAAATTAAGTATTTCTGAAACTCGGAATCTCTCTTTATTTTTAAATGTAGAGTTTAAAGTTATTTTAGTGAAGTAATACAAGTATCATTTTGATTCAGTGCTATACTCTTCAAGTCTAACCTGTTTCTCATTGCTCATAATGATATTTAATTTTTCTTTGATTTCATGCATCCGTAATGCATTAATATCCTTGAAATTCCGCTCATGAAATGTTACTTCCTTATCATTTAAATCATACCTTGAATTTCGAAGAGAAAAATTATTAAGAATTTATCATTAAATCCTCGTGAGTGTCGTTAATAAAAAGAAGTGAATTAAGAACTGTTTCGATCGTAATTATAAATACGAATCTGAGAGAAAATAACATATATGAAAGTTAAAAAAATCTATCAGGTTTCATAATTTGATAGAAACCAGTTATGTTTTTTATCCGAAATAGTTAATTCTAAATAATATGAATCTCATACTAGTTACGATTTTTTCATTTAATTACGGGGGAAAACATTATAACATATTTCATTAACAATCATAACCTTAAAAGATTTATGGAAGCAAAAATTGATTTTGTAAGAATAATTTGGTAACACAATATTTTTTGTAATAATAATAATAATAATATAACATGATAACATTAGCATTAATTTATTTACATATTTCCCTGAAATCGTACAAACTAATAATTCCTTCGAATCGTAATCGGAAAGGAAATATTTCTTGACTAAGTACTTTAAGACAATTTACATTGTTAAACATTTAACTTTTAATAGAAACTATTTGGCATACAGAAAAAGCGTTAAGCGTTTAAGCGTACATTTAAGCGTTTCTTAATATGTACTACTTTATAATAAAAGATGAAACATGAAATCGCATTCTTAACAATGATGAATAAAATTTAAAATACGAATTTTGGCCTTTAAAAGTTAGAAATAAACTAATCCAGAAATAGAGGAAAATCCATCCTGCTATTAAAAAATAATGTGATTAATTTCCTTTAATTAGTTCAAAGGCAGAGAATGTTGCAAACACTGACACATTATTCACCAAATAATAATTTCTTGTCTAATTAAAATAAAAGCTGGAAGGTAGTTTAAGCTCTATTGATATTATTTGAAAAAAAAATGAAAAATATATATCGTTACAAGAAATCATAATGATTCTAATACCAAAATTCAAACTCAAATGTCAATTCTATTTTTTTCTTCAGAAGGGTATGATTAAAAGCATTCTATTTTAAATCCCTTTATTTTTTTAGTATTTACAGTGGCTGTTTTTAATGAGAAATCGTTAATGTGTGGATTTAAATTTACAGTATGATTGAATGGGAAAATACTATGGAAAATTTTCGTATATTATAGCGCAAATCTTTGAAACGGATAACCTCCAAATAACACAGCAAGCAATAATACCATTCAGAAGATAATCATTCTTTAAGTCATGAAAAATCTCAATTATGCGGTACGAATTTTAATTTTTGGAGTAAAAATTAGTTTTTGAAACTTGCAGAGTTTGAAAATGTTCGAAAATATTAAAATTTAAAATACTGAAAACGATGCAAATAAAGGACTTAGATTAATCATCCTTAAACACAAAGAGTAAACATCGTAGTTTCAGCATTTATTATATCGTTTGTTCCAAATTTTTATTATAGAAAATATTATATTCAGTTGATTTTATGTTTACTAATTTTTATGATTATTCTATAAATGATGATAGTAAATTAGCCTTTTCGGGAAGGGTGATGTCTATCTTAGGCGTACGCACGGGATAGAGCTGATGCGAAATGTCATTCCAAAGGACGTGGGTTTTGCTATACTATATTTGTTTCAAAATTAATAGGCGCAAGGGGGATGTAGGCATCTAGTGGTGAGTGAAAATTTCTCAGTTCAAAATGTAAATATTTATTATCGACCGTCCCATGAGTTCGATTTCCAGAAATGTCCAAATGGTACTCCTTGTGTATAAGACATTTGTTGGTGATGTATGCATGTCAAGTCCGTCACGTAAGGGCCAATTAAGTACTTTACGGTTATACGGGAGCAACGAAAAAAATCGTCAAAAAGACACTTTGGAAATAATCGTTAGAAAAAGGGAAAAATCGCCAAAATTAAAATTTGCGTCAAATTTCAAGTAGTTACACTTAGAAACTTTGTTCGCGTTTTGTTCACATTGGCGACATTTGTTTTATCACTCGCTTTGCTGGCTACTTGAATAGCATTTGCCTCACATTGGCGACATTTTGCGCCCATATAACTGAAAAGTAACATAAATTATTGCTAATAATTAACCTCCATATTTTGAATGTCATTCCCAAAATACTCTACACTACATTTATAAAAACTGTTTTCGAATCTTTGAACCGATATTAAAACCCTGTTTTATAAACTCTTCAAAATCTCACCTGTAGCTCAAAAAAAGATAATGAATAAGTTTTTGTTAAGAATCTGCCATTTACTCTTTTAGCATGAAATTATGTTAAATATAAATATAGAAACATGTTGATATCAGAATTCATCTTCAATTAGGATTTCATTATTGATGTCCGCTACAAATAAGAAAAATAACACTTTAATTCTTGAAATCGAATGTTTATTCATTCCTCTAAGCTTAGTGCAAATGCAATTTTCTTTTGCGTTAATCGAAGTTAAAGAAGCATTGATTACTGGATTGCGAAAGTTTTCCCGATAACTGTTTTTATTCGGTGCTATTTGTTTCTCATATATCTTCGTACTTAGTTTATTACCTTTCTCTTGGTATTGATAGTCAATAGTCCTTGGAGATAGAGATTTTAGTTATTCTGCATTAAATTGGTGAATTCTTAGAGGAATTCGACAAAGAGATAATACAGGTAAACCCAAACTTATTATAGTTCTTCTGCATTTAAAATACTTTTGATTAATCGATTTTTGACATAAAATTCTATCGCATAATGGTAAAAGATAATATACTGGCTCGGAATACTTTCATACTTATATATTGATTAATACAGCTTAGTGGCATAATGAGTTTCTCAAGAGCATCGATAAAATAATATTGTGTCATTTCTGACCCAATTATAATATTTTTATGAGTCTATAAGGAATATTTTCCAAATTGGTCAAAATTGAAAGCTTAAGCTTATCAATAAAACTAATAATTAATCTGATTCTGGTAGTTAAATGAAAAAAAAATTCTGGTAATAATTTATCACAGAAAAAAAGAATGAATGGTCAGGCAATTGATTGTTTATTTCATGCTTTTTGAAAATAGAAATAATGGTACCAATTTAATATTGCTTAAAATTTCAAATTAATTATAGGAAAAATGAATATCACCCTCCCAAGTCCTATAGATTGTCTCATCGTGAAGGGTGGGCGTTCTTGGGCGAAATGTGCGAAGTACTTCGGGAGCTTGATCCGAGTAGGGTCACCAAGATCATCCAACTATGGCCAGCTAAATTCTGCAGGCGAAATATCTGAGACAGTCTTCTACCTCCTGGTGCTAGAGTCTTTTGACTCACAGAAGCTTCACTTCCTTCCCCATGAATCAGTTGACAAATAATCCCAATGCTGCATAACCAATACTTGCCTCACTCGCCTTGTCAGTGGCCACCTTAAATGTCCTTTATTTTCTCAGGCGGAAAATCTTATCCTCTTTGATAGAAATGCCACCAACATCAGGCATCTGATGAACACATTTTAAACTGTTAAGGACTTCTTTGAGAAGAAATTTATTCTTCTCCCTTCCACGTTTTTGAAGTTTTTCTTGTCAATGGATTTTCGGATGTGGTCTGACTAAGTAAGGCCATGGAGATTAGCAACAACAAAAATGTCACCTTTTATATTTTACTTCACATTCAACATATTCTTTTCATTTTCCAGAATATGCTTTTTGAATCTAAAGTTTCCTTTTTTATTTAAATGAATGCACGTGAGAATCTTTGATTGTATTCATCTGCAAGTGTATAAGCATGATGGAATATAAAATTATATAGTTGCAGTGAGAATGTGTATTTAAAAATAATAAAAGTATAAACTATAAAAAAAGGACATGAACAACAATAGGGATTTACTTAAATTGGACTATTCCCCCAAGAGAAGTCCCAATTAATTATGCAATCAGAATCAACCAACTTCTTTTCAAATCATGCTAATTCTTGATTGCGTGGAAGCATGACAACACCTAAGCAAGAACTAAAGGTGAGTCCCATGGACGACTGCAAATCACAAAGAAATGTTTACCATGGGAAATAAGTCCCATTATTGTAGGGAAAAAATATACACCAATTCTAGCCCCACCAAAGCAGCTATAATCAGCCACTCAGTAGATAACTTTTGGTTCTGGTTTCTGAAGGACAGTCCATTTGATCTGCACAATATATAATTATAATCGATTGCTCCAATCTGTCCTAAAACCCATAGAAAAAACCGAATGATATAAGCATAGCAAAGCATTGGATGGAACCATGTTTGAATGATAAAGGTCATCACAGACCATGACTCAATCTCTTCTGTAGGATACATGTTCCTTTATTGGTAAAGGACAGCCAAACCTGCATCGCTTCTATACAAAACCAAGGAAGCAAAAACCAAGCACCATGCCGAACTGTTTTCCCTTCCAAACCTAAAGGTGTCCCTTGGTGTGTTCTATCAAATGTCCACAGACTGATTTATTCGATTCATTTGAAAGCACATGGATAAAAATGAATAATTAGAGAACACTATAATTTTGACAGGAATTAATCTTAGTGCTCATTACTATTATGGTACAACTTCTCTCAAAAGAGGAAGGAACTTCCTGTCACTGAAGGGGATGGGAGTTAGTAAATAACTGGACACCATTTCTGTACCCACAAGGGTGTTGATAGCCCTTCACATCACCATATCTCAGGTATCCCAAAAAAGAAATAAAAGAAATATTGAAATTAATTGCTTATTTCTTATTTTCAAATGTGATACTGAAATATTAATCATATGTATAAGGATAGATGCAAAGATCGCATATTTATATAATATGTGAAATTGAATTCAAATTTAAATGTTCAAAAATTAAATCTCATTTCCTTTTCATAGCAATTACAGCAAATTTTGATAACTTTTCACAAATGAATACTGAAGCTTTTCCGAGAAGATTATCTGACTCTTTATTAGGTCATTCCCAAATTAACTTTGAAGATTTGTTTATTGTTTTCATTATTTTTTCATACATATCGAAGATATACATGATTTATAATGAAATAAATGCACTCCAGAAGTAATTCAATAATAAATGTCTTGTATTGTTATCCATTTGTTTCTTGACTGCTAAATATTAACGTGGCATGGCAATACCGCTTTTTGATGTTAGAGATATCATGATCAATTATGTCAACTTGTACCATTTAAATCTATGCGTGCAACCATCTTTCTTTACATAAATTGGTAATTTTCCATTAAACCTGTTGATGCCGCCAATGTGAGCCAAACGCGAGTTAATTCGCCAAGCGAGTCGAAAGGCGAAATGAATGTCGCTAATGTAAACAAAACGCAAACAAAGTAGTCAAGTTCAAATACGGAAGCTGTGAAAACGCGTTTCAACATAAAATTTAACGTAGTTTTGCATTTTTTTTGTGATTTTCTATTTTTTTCTACTAAAGATTATTTGGCGACTTTTTCTTTCTGCCCGTGTAACTCAAAAGTACCCATTAATTTTTATTGAATCACTATTAATGTTTTGCCATAAAGCTGTTAGCTTAACTCTATGAAAGGGTATTTTTAGCTCCTATAAACAGAAATGTGCAAAACATGAATGTGGCATTATATGTTACAAATGAAAAACGAATAAAATTTCAAATTATGTATTCTAATTCAAATCGTCTAGGTATACTAATTCTAGGTAACAAAGTTTCAGGTAATAGATTGACCTCTATTACACTCAGAAACCAAATGCCCGGTGAGGATACCTTGTTATTGAGGGTGAGATGCATCCAGCATGGTGGTTTCATCTCGCCAACCCGGTGGGTACACTAAAGGTGGTCGATTTGGCTCGCCCCATTGTTGACGGGACGTACTTCCTTCAGGAAGGGCTGTAACGTGACTGATGACGACCTTGGGCCACACAGTTCCTCCTAGCGCTGCTGTAGTGGCTGTCCGCACATTCTGTATGAAATTCTGAGTACCTTCCGGTGAGGTAGAGTGTCAGTAATGTAGTTTACACTCAGAAACCAGTATTTCAGTTTATGTCTCAAGAACTAATATCTAAATAGATACAAATATGGGCATGGGTATAAGAATTGTAGCATAAATGTTATTCTATGTTTAAACTCGATATATTATGGAATCATTGGTAACAGTTAGTTTAACACTTTAACTAACACTTAACAGTTATAACACTTTAACATTTATTTAGTGTAATACTGCATATTAAACATTAAGCCGTATTTAAAACCTTTATTACCCTCAAAAATCATTATTTCGGTCTGTGCCTGCAAGCACATAATAACGAAAGTGGCTCCAATACAGATTTAGTTGATTTAAATATCATAAATTTTGTAGGAATAATATTTTTGAAATATTAAACATTACGAAATCATTGAATATAATGTATCATAACTGTTAAAATCTTTTTTAGTGTAATATCATATTAAACTTTAAAACATGTTTGAAAAATTTATTAAAATAGAGTAGGCTTATAATTTAACACTGTTGTTAACGAAAACAACTCGAAATATAATTTAGAGTTAAAAAAATTGGAAAAATTACACTCTTTTGTTTACAATTTTTAGGGAATCCAAAAACTTTAATTTAAGAAATAAATATTCTTCAGAACCTACAAAAAGCTTATTTTTGCCTTTTCAGAACTTTATAATCCTAAATTTGAAATACTTATACAGTCAAAATATCCAATTAGTTTGTATTATTTTCTTTCCATTCCATTAAACCGACAATTTAATAATTATTTTTAAAACATTTTGTACATTTGTTAAAATTCTACATTTAAATATAGCAGTTTTCTATTAAGTTGCATGCATCCAAGTTCCTATTTATATATTTTTAAGTAACTTTTCTATCATTCAAATGCTTGAAAATTTGTGACATTATTTTAGTCTTCATGGCCATTAATTCAAAATTTTATGAAAATTTCTTTAAAAAATTGGAAAAGTATTTATTAACCCAGATAAGCCTACTGTCCTATATTTAGGACAGTAGAAATAAAAAAAAATATCAGAATACCCTCTTTATCTAAGATTATTTAGTCTTATGATTTGCAGTAAGAAACGTGTCAGCTTTATTAGAAAAAATAAAAAGACAGTTATTTTAACAGTTAGTTTAACTTTTTTCAAAATTTTCAGAAAATTTTAGTTTCAGGCTTATCTGGGTTAAATAAAGATCATGAACTTCTTTTAGATTTGGTGTCCATAACAACTATTGAATTTGATTTATTTTTAATAATTTAATATTGTCTGGAACTTATATATTTGAATGAGTTCCAACTAAATAGAATTTAGCAGATGCATAAATTGTTATTTAATTATCAAATAAATCCCTTATTTTATGAACCTAAATTATTAATTATTTCTTCTTCTATATGACTTAGGCAAACACTTTAATCTTAAAGTAAACCTTTTTTATTCATTTGGTCACGCATTTAAATTGTGAATTATAATAAAGAAAGCAAGAGTACTTAAATATTTCAAGAAAGAATTTCGAACACTTTTTATCCAGACACAAATGAAAAATTAAAGCATGGGGTATTCAACTGAGGGTTTTATCTACTCGAGTTTTATAAAAGTAGATTGTGTTCGTTCATTAAACTTGGTGCTTCATTTAACACATGAATATTTTTTAATAAAAATTTGTATGGAACATTTTGATATCATTTCTTTCCATATTCAAAAACTAAAATATACTGAAACTTGTTCCTCACTTTAAAGGAAATTTTTAGTGAGAGAATATACTGCTCAATCAGCAAGTTAGAATGGAGACAAAAAAAATTCTACTTTAGAGCGCATATTTTATAAAAAACTAACACATTGTAAGCAAAATTTTAACTCTATAGGAAAAAGAGGTTCCAGAATAATTTTGAAAGAACAATTCTAATTCTTGATATCTTATAACCAGCTGTTGAGCTGTACATTTGTTGATTAAACTCTACCATTATTGTTGGTAATATTAGATCAAAAAGATAATGGAATAATTATTGGGATAAAAGTTCCAATAGAAAGATAATAATTAAAAGAAAAGTATGTATCACAATAAATTCATTTCAAATAAATATATATTCCATAAGCAAAATAAAAGTATTTGGGCTATAAAATAGCTGCATTTATATATCAAGAAAGAAAAAAAAAATGAGAGCATCATTACTTTTTAAAAATATGTCAGTAATTAAAATGGTTTAATATATTTTTGCAGATAAGAAACAATGAAATATTTTATTGCAGAAAATAGGATTTTAAAAGAATCGATTGCTGTTGTATATTAATTATGCGATGAAAGATTTTAACTTTTTTAAAATTTAGTTTCCTTTCGTTTTCAGCATCCAAACTAGAGAAAAAGTGGTTAAGCTTTCCCTCTAAGAAATTTGTTTCCACGAAAAAACATACTTTTATAAGGATTTTTCCAAATATTTTAATTAAGGAATGACTATTTTCTTTATCATAGATTTGTAACAAGAGCTGTCTTCGGTTTCTTAGTATTTTTTTTCATCAACTTGTTCTACTTCTGTCATTTTAGAGATATCTTTCAATTTTTAAAAATTATTTCTCTCCTGCATATTAGGAAATTATATAAATATTCAGAATAATTCGCTTTATATTACAAGTAAGCCAGTGAATATATTTCTGATTCTTAAAAAATTAAATTCTTAAAATTATTTTAAATTATAAAAAGTTTTTTTTTCTTTTTTCCCTTTTTCCTATTTTGGCTTAAAATGAAAAGTTTTACTGTACCTGAGATAATACTGATATTGCTAGATGTTTATAGCAGTACATTGGTCAACACTTCAGCCTTCAGCTGATTGTCTTGGAGATAATTTAGTTTTTGGTAACTGTGATAATGCATTTTACCAGAATAAACAGGGAAATGTGGGGAACCAAATATTTAAGAATTTTGCGACTATTATGTGATAAAAAATTATAAAAGGAATTAAAATCGGTCATTGCTAATTTCAAGTAATCATGTGAGGCGATTATTATTTTTAAACCACGCGGTATAAGTATGCTAAAAACCTAATATTTTCACATGATCCATATTTCTCAATTAACAACATTTTGGAAATCGATAATTGTTGACCATCTCAAATCGAGTAAAAAGAAAAAAAAGCATAATTTTTTTCCATGCCATATATATATATATATATATATATATATACATTTTTTATTTGAAAAAAAAGTCTTATCCGGTTAAAAAGAAGCACGTGATCAAGGATTGACTGAAAATAAAAATGTGTAGGAAATGAAAAAGCAGATTTTTGTTTGCATAACATTACGATAAGGGCTCAAACATGCCACCACCAGGAAAGATATAGGCCTAGTATTGTCTAGAAAGTTATTGGTGTACTCTTTTGAAGTTACCTAATTTTTCATGAACAGTTACTGCAGTAACTGAAACTTTTGAATTCAAATTCTCATCAGAGTCAATTTGAATTTCATAGCTCTACATTTTTCTGCCTTTTATTTAC
>JAPMOQ010033893.1:0-11814 GCA_026543055.1 Argiope trifasciata
TGAATTTTTTGCATTTTTGTTAAAAAAGGAATCGAAAAATAATTTTTAATCAATATACGGATCAGAATATTAATATACTAATCGGAATATACGGATTGAGAAATAAAATCATATTCTAAAGATGTTGTTTGCAATTTCAAATGCTATCATAATGTTGGATTTTCAAGAATCTGAGCTAATTGTTTGAAGTAAGTATAGGACAGCATGGATGAGCTTACAGTCAGTCAGTTTTAAGTTCACTTATGAGCAAACGGAGAATACATAAGGACTGAAAGAGCAGGAAATGAATACTTGTTTTTAAGAAACAAGTTACTTACGTAGTTTCAAACACTGACAGCCGAAAAATATCCGCGTGTGTGACGACTGGCGCGCGTTATAAATCTGCCGTGGTTACGAAGTCCTCCATGTCCAGAGTAAAACCACTGAGGGTACCGGTTCGGAGGATATCGTTCTCTGATCCAGGTCTAAATTACGATCTGTGGATGAATAAACGAAATGTATGAATGAAGCCTTCTCCCGTAAAAAGGGTTGTGACACATACGAAGCTAAGTCGGACTCTTGACCCTAGACATCGCTGCTTAAAATAAACAAGAAACGCAGATTTCGGATTAAATCGCAATGGCTCTTTAGTCAGTGTGCTTGTCAATGGCAAGTGCCATTAGATGCAACAACTTACACTGTACAGTTTCTGCGCATGCGCTGTCTTACTGTGTGGATTATGGCTGGCTGAATGTAAAACTTACTTTGACTCATGAAAACAATTTAATGTTGTTTTTTTTTAGAATTAAATGCTATAAAACAGGATTTTTCCCAAATTTAATTTAACCATATTTTTCTCTTCCGATGCTAAACTATTACAATACAATTATAACCACAATAATACAGACCTATGCAAATTTAAAAATCCAATTTTGATAGCCGGCTCGACAAATTAAGTCAATAAATCTGCTCTTATTTTTGTTTTTGATTTACTACTATTAGTTCACATTCTCCCAACATATATTTACTCATATATATTGTTCAAATTTTAAATCGTTAATAAAATATTTTTTATTCATCCACTCAAGGTTAAATACATTTTTTTAACTTGTAGCGGATAGCACTTGATGTTAATACTTTTTTTTAAATATTAATTCATTAATTAAATTTAATCAGTTTTTAATACTTTCAATAGAGTTTTGGCTTTTTGTAATGCAAATTGAAATCAAAAGGCAGTGGCTCAATCGATAAAATGCAAGGATTTCAGTATTTCTCATGTGAAGGTGAAGAATGCGAGTTCTATTCTTGCGAAAATTAATTTTTTAATACTTAATAATTCTTGTTGGTAATTATTTATCAAAAATGACTAAAATAAAATGTTTCATTCTTGACCAAAGTAGCAATTAAATTAACTTATTTTATATTCCTCGTTTCGTTTCAAACCACAATTCAACAGAGTAAAAAGTACAATTTCTATATGCGAATAACAACCGCCATTACTACTTACTCAGAAATGGATACTCTTTCCAGGATAAAAATACAATGATTCATCCCTCAAATATCATTTTCTTCTTTTTACTTGCAGTTCTAAAGTAATGACTGGGCCATTCTGAAAATCTTTAAAGTCGAAAGTTTCCACAATTGGTGTAAAATCAGCACTTTTAGTAAAACATTAATTAATCCTTAATTTATTTAATTGTGCTGACTTTCAAAAAAATTTAGATACGAGTAAAGTCACTACAGCAAAATTTCCATTATAAATCATCCCTAAGATCATTAATTACTTGAAAATAATTTGGGACTTTAAAATCTTGTAGTTCTAATAATATTATTTTATTTGGTAATACTTGAAATTATATTGGTAATTTGAAGGAGATAAAAAATAAAACTATAATATTATTACGTAATTATGTGAATGGGGTTTTAAAATTTAAAAAAAAAGCAAAAATAAAAATATATTGCTTAATTAATGAAATATATATTTATTCTGCAAACACATGAAGGGTTTTCTATCGTCTAGATATCTATTTGACATTATATCATATTATATACTTGTTTCTACCGAGCTTACAACGAGAAATAATTTTGCGCTCCATTTTACGATTAAAGAAAAAACTTCATAGAAATGGATTTCAAAGCCGCAATGAGTCTTAAAACTTATACAGCACAATAAGAAAACTGATTATCCTACAGTAAGTAAAGTAACTGAAGTAAAATAATATTATAAATATCAAAACCATGTAAAAACTGACTTCACAAATAACAAGACTTAGTACATATTCTACAGAAAACATATATTTGAAAACAGCATTCGAGCAAATCTTTAATTTGCTTAATGAAACTTTTGTACGAGGGATGATTCAAAAAGAAGTTTGCAAGACAAAAGAAAAAAATCTTTATTAATAATAGACCTAGGTTATAAAAAATAATTAAAGAGATATACGTGGCGATTACTTCTCTACATAATCCCCAAACCAATTGAGGCATTTATCACACCGCAGGACCTATTTGCTTACCCCGTATTGGTAATAATCGTGTAATGGCTATTGAGCCAGAAACTGGCAACTATTTGGTCTTGAAGTCGAGATTTTATCTGGTTATACCATGTGCACAGACAAAAAGCCATAGTTTGGAAATTAGAAATGCACAGTTTTTTGGCGTTGGTAATATTTAGTATGTGAGGAGATTGCATCAAAATCTTAAATTATTATTGTAATTTATCTTTACATAATACTTCATGCATAACAAAATTCTTATATATGAATGATTCAAAATTGATTTATGAAATTGATTCAAATTTAACTGCCTGTATCATTATGAAATATGTGATATAAACAAACATTAAACCTGATATAAACTTTTGGAGAAAGCTGGGAGTTAATTAATATGTATAATTTATTTCATTGTCTAATATGTAAGTAATATCTCTAAGATTCTCATAAATCAAAATTACTCCTTTGCATAATTATCAACAAATTGTTTGAATCTTTCATCTGACTCAGCCTTTAAACAATTGATAGATTTCAAATGGCAAAGCGATATCGACAAAGTCCAAGAATTTTAATAAAGTCTTCGCAAACTGGCATTGTAATTTCAAAACGGATCGATTCGTACATTCGACGGAAAATGAGCTTCATAAGTCCGGAAGAAATAATTATCTGTCTGTCTTAGAATTATTTACAAATCTGTATTCTATAAGTTTGAAATGAAATGATTAATTTAAAACTGCTTCTACAGACGATAATATTAGGCGCTAAATTATCAAATTCTTACTGAAACGAAGACTTTGATTCACTTCATATCTGATATGAGACGTTGTTTGATATTCATTTTCGGATAGAAAATTGATATTTTGGATAATCAATCCACAATATTTAAAATTTAAGATACAAACTTACAAGTTTTCATCATGACAGAAAATAATTAAGGCGGAACTTTTATTCCAAAGAACATTTTAACTTCGAATTCTTTTAGAGACTAATATCTGCTTTCTTGAATTTATTATTTAACAAAATACCAAACTTTACTTAATTCGAATGTTTCAACTTATTATTTTTTTACCCCGTTATTTTAATTATCTAAACACTCGAGTTTCGAATGCATGCAAAAAAGAATATTTTAAAGAAAAAGATTTTTTTCTTATTGAAAGTAACTCAGGTTCTATCATATTTTTCCAAAACAATTTATTCATACCTTGTTTTATTTAATATTAAACTGTAAAAAGGACAGTTTTATTGCATAATGAATATGCTTTATATATGTAATTGAAGAAAATTTTATTCAGAAAAAAAAATCTTTAGAAACTTTACAGCATCTTTTTATGGCATATGGGAATGACATTTAATAAAATTTATTGATGATTATTTTATTCATCAATTTAATTTTGCTTAAACTCCCGAGAAAATTATATTATTCAGATTTAAAAAAATTTGCTGATGAAACTGCATGTAATAGAATCAATATTTTGATATTCAAAAACATATTTAAGTTTTCATAATTAATCATTTTCACACGTTCTCGCTATTTATTTTAAGAATCCTTATATTTATACAATTTCTAATAATTTATTCAGTATTTTTCAAACTACATAGATTAATTTTATCATTGATATAATATTTTCGTACTGACTGCTAGTATTTTCTTCTTTTTATAAACTACATGTACGAAGAAATTGCATATTAAAAAATAACCATTTGAAATCTTACTTAGATACGTAGGTAGCTCAAAAGGTAAAATAACAAGCCGTCAGAAAGAAAATGTTTTTTCGCAAATCAAATATATTGAGATAAATTCTTTGATTATTGAAACAATTTTTTTTTTGCGAAAAATCAAAATATTCAAATAAAACTCAGATTCTGTAGACAAAAACTTCATATCTTTGTACTAAAATTTATTATACAATATTTTTAATATTTTGATATTAATTGTAATGCATTCTTTTAAAAAAGAATTAAATCGATATTTAATCGGAATTCACTATTTTGAATAAAATTTTTAATTGCTTCAAGTACATCACATACTTTAATTATAACTTCTGTATTTTATTTTATTTGTTAAAAATATCTCCAAATATTCAAGAAAAGGAAAAAAAATTATAGTGATTTGAATGACAAAATTACTATATACATTTTTATTCTTTATTTTTTATTTATGAATTCATTATTTAATCCTCATTACTTCAAAGGAATTTCTAAGCACTCTCTAATCATGATCCAATAATCAATTTCTGGACTATATATAGATATTTTAGTTTAATTGATATAGTGATAGTTTTCCTATTAAATAATGCTTTAAATGATCTAAAGAATTAATTATATACATTTTTACCCATAAATTTATTGAAAAAAATTCCAAAGATTAAGGTTTTTTACTGTCTCCCGATTCTATAAATCATATTTTTTTACAAAATGACGATTTTAAAGGAAAAAAAAATATTATCTTATTCCCCCAAATTTGCCTGATTTACAAAGATTTGAATGCATTTTAAGGGATTTTAGATCTTTCGACAATTTATGCAGGACATTTTCTCAAACTCCCGTTGATTGGATTGATTAAGAGAGAGCGAATGCATTCATCAAATTTTGTTGAAGAAGAATTGATATTTTTAGGTGCTTAATGATTAATAGGATTCAAAAATTTTGCAAATATTTAGGCATCGTAATTTTTATCAATAGTACATTTAATAATTCAAAAAAAAAGATGCACGTTTCAGTATTTTTTTCAATTGAAAGCAGAGGCCTAAATATAAAAATAAATGAGGCAATTGGGCCATGATTGGGGAGCTTAAAAAGGCATCCTGCAAATCTAAAGTTGTAAAGTTTTCTTACTTGTGACTGGCATTTGGGTATTGCGTATGACATTTATATAAATATCCTTAAAACAAGATCTTATATAGGTTCATAAAAACAGTCCAGAGACAGAAAAATGGATTTAATTTATCTTATTTTTAGTTTTACTTAAAGTAAAAACTAAAATTTTTTAAAAAATCAATAATTCTGTTCTTGTCATAACTGGTCTTTTTAAGGGTACAGGGCAAGTAGAATTTTTAAAACACGGCTCTAGCAATTTTTATGCCAAATATAGTAAAACAGGCAACAGTGTCTGATTATTAAAGAAAAATTCATTAAGAAAATAAAAGAAATGCTAAAGAGCGCATTTCATACACGTGTTGTTACTATCTGCATGCTTAAATACAAGCTCGGATGATCTCATTAAATAAATATTCTATCAAAGAGAAATTCAAACATCGAAATAAAGGAAGAAAGCAGTAAATATATTCATAAATAGATCTTTGCCATTTACAAAGCCTTTAGCCATGCGTAGTAATTTCATCGGAATAAAAGGCATTGTAAAATTCACTCCCCTTCCCTTTGAGCGATTGAAATTACTATCTGTACGATAATCGCCAAATAAATTATAATGATAGCCATGACAGCACTCAATTAGCTAAGCCAATACAAATGCTACAGTCAATCCCTCACCTGGAACTAACAATTCCAGCCGGCCTCCTTTGGGCTGGTCCATTTCGTTCGGGGTTCCAAATGAACGCCTCAACGATCTTTAATTGTCTGGAGAACGTCTGCTTTTCGTCAGAACAAATCCTTGGTGACACTAATTCGGAGTCTAATAGCTATTTTCTGTCCAAACCACCCGCTCACCCCTCTGGAAAGTAATCTTTTAATTATGAGGAATCCGAGTCTGAACAGAATTCATCATAATCTTGATCCAGCCAGTGATTACGAAAGAATCAATCATTTCGGTACCGCATGTCTTTGGTACCACATGCTTTTAAAAACCGCAAGTCTTTGTGAAATGGACACACTTCTCATCCGTCCCTGTCTGGTTTAGTGAAATATAAAGGGAATGCACTTATGGATTCAATTTGGCCTGATTAGCCTCTGTGGCATTCGAAAAGTATTGCTTCTGAAGTTATAACCAAAATAAAAGTGCAGAGATTATTTATTAATTAACCGATTCTAGAGAAAAGCTAGTTCGCCGAGGTTGTTCATTAAAACTTTGAATATTTTACGTAACTTGGCCACATAACAGTTCCCTCACCAAAAATATTTTAAGCTACAAATTTTGAAAGCAATGTATTATTGTAGAAGCATTTTGCTGTTAATTGTACTACGTGACCTCCTAATTTTATGTCAGCTGCCGAAAAATCTAAACATCAAATTAAAATATATATGATTAAATTTTTATTAAAATATTTTTTGTTAATTTTGAAAGCCATATATTATTATGGAACCACTTTATGGTATTTTTATAGTACTATGTATACTTTTGACTTTCTCTCAATTCTGGTATAATTTGAACATTAAATTGAAGCTGAAGAAATTAAATTTTTACTAAAGGATGTTTTACTACTTTTGAAAGCTTCGTATTAAGTGATTAAATTTTTACTAAAACATTTTTTGCTACTTTTGAAAGTTACATATTAAGTGATTAAATTTTTACTAAGAAATTTTTTTTTGCAAATTATAAATCTATACATTGTTATAGAACCATTTTACTTTTTTACTTACAGTAGAATGCATCATTTTGATTTCCTAACCAGCTGCCTTAAAATATGAGCACTAAATTGAAACAAAAATTATTAAATTTTCATTTAAACATTTTTTTCCTGAATCCAAACACGTTTTTTTAAATATGAGTAGAGAAAGCAGAATCGTCCAGCATTGAAATCTTACATACATTATAGGATTATTTTTATAACTTCCATAGTATAAAACAGAAAGATTCAATAAAAAATGCATTCTATTCATGGTAAAATTCATTTCTTAGTTTTACTTTCAAAAGGATTTAAATGTCGTAAATGAAATAATTTATTTGGTTAATAAATGAAGCCTCGAAAAATATTTTATATTTTATACAATGATTGGCTTCTAAAGAATCGTATTCAATAAAATATTCTTGATACTCGGATTTTTAATTTTTTTATTTTTAAAAATGCGTTTCTTATTTCTGCAATCAAATATCAGCACAAATTAATTTTAACTTTCTTGAAAATTTGCCATAACTTAATGTCATAAAACTGGGCAAAGATATTATAATTTTATTTATTTACGATATTTTGCCTTATTTTCAGATTATATTGTTAAAACGCTTAAAAATAACATACCAGTGCATAATAAAAAGTAGGTTCATACTTGTCATGTTTCTTTAAAATTTAAAACTTGAATTATCGTTTGTTTATTTATAATTTTTATCATTCGAATTGAAATTTAATTGCTTCCATTTTTAAAAATTTAATCTGAAACTAAACAAACATCTAAAAATCACTTCTTTATTTCATTAGTTCTTTTAAAAGTCTATGCATTGAAATTATTATAAAATCGAATTTATTATACTACAAAATTTTAGATTTAAGATTGTATTGCTTTACATTATAATGCCATCTTATTATTTCTTCGAAAATTAAAAACCTTATGAATATTCTGAAATAATTATTTCAGATGTTTTATGTTATTTTTAGTTCCATCGTGTAGAATTTGGAATGAATTTGTGAATTCCTTCATTCTTTAATTTTTAAGCCTTATATAAATATAAAGTAATAAAGTAATTTTTAAAACTGAAACAAAAATAAACTTAAAAATATTGTTTATCTATTCTGTTTGAAGATACTTAAACTCCCATTACCTGTGAGAAGCAAATATCAAAAAGAGATTATTATGTAATCGTTTGGCGGGAAAACAAGGGGAAAAAATCGTCTGCTGGGAAACTCAAACGTGAGTTATTCCAAGATTTCGAATCAGTGGCGCTTATGAATCTGCTCTACTCCTCCCAATTTTTTTCAATCTCGCAGAAAAATGTGATACACTTACCTGATATATTACATATGTTTTCTAAAGTACAAATTTCAACGTTGAAGTTTTCCGCGTAAAGGCGTTTTGAGTGCTTCAAATTTCGACTGAAGACGAAAAACGCGTTTCTTTTTCATTCTTTATTTCATTATTTGTTTTTTGGTTATTTCCTGCTTTCTAACTCTTTCCCTTACTAAATGTATTTCTTTTTCTTTAAAATTTCGGATACAATCTCACATAACTGACGTTTTTAGTTTTCGCAGAAAACAAGTAGTAGAAATATGTTCTCGAAATTTTTGTACTGTTTCAGTAATTCATAACAAATATTTTCAAATAATTTATTATTTTCTTTTGTATTTATATTTTTAATTAACTTCAAAGGAATAAATCTGAAAATGGTTTTTTTTGTTTAACTTTTGAATAACTTTCAGGGCAACTGGTAAAATAAACGTAAGAAGTTTAATTTAAAGAAAAATACCATACTAACAAAGAAATGCTTATAAATTTAATCAAGAAAGTTCCAGTATGTACAGGATATCGTGTAAGTTTTAATGGAATATTTTTATTATAACTTCTCTTCTATCTTGCATGAAAAAAAGTTTCATTTAAAGAATTACTTTATTCAATTAATGCAAAAAACTTTACTTGATTTCATATAAAGTTTTTAAAGAAAAAATATTTATAATTATCAAAAAATTTGCCATTCGGATTTGAATAAATTTGGATATTTTAGATTCCAGTTACATAGTACATAATTTTATCACCAAAACTATAGATTTATATCAAATTGTTCACCAAATACCATTAAAGAGTCTATATGTCTCTGTCCATTGTACGAACGAGTGCACTACAGTTCAAAAACATAAAATACATGAAACTAAACTAACTTCAACTAAATACATGAAATTTGGATGATGCTTTTATTTCTAAAATTGTGAAGATTCTAATATATTGATGCTTTTCGATATGTATTTTAGAATATATGGGAGTGATAATGCAGATAAATAATGAAACAGCCAGAAAAAATTACACCTTTTACTATCAAGCACATGGATTATATAGACATTGAATTAATGTTTTAAAAAAATTAGTAACTCAAAATCAATCATTCAAGGACTCTGCATTCCTATATAAGAATCACAGATATTCCTCAAACACCTGAAATTTCTGTGGATTCTTAATTGATACAGAAAAAAAAACATTCTATAAATAAAACGAGCTATGTCATTAGATATTACTGAAAATAAAAACAATTATGATCCAAAATACAAAATTTATAAATCGAGTCCGTCTCTGCATGGACACCATTTAAATTGAGTCCTTCTCATCTTAGGACATGTGAACGCGCTAAATCAAATATGTAACTATCTTACAAAATGATTTGTTTTTTCATGTTCGAGCTGTCGAAATTAATGATTCCTTTGAAATCCATAGGAAAACAGTTAAGAATTCAGCTGCTTAACCATACGAAAAATTCCTTTTATTATAATTAAATTATTGTCACCATTTTTTATTTTACATTTGAACATATATAGCATTACAGCCAATATTATATTGAATAGATCTAATTCATATAAAAAAGATATTGTTTCTAATAAAATATAAAAAATAAGATCGTAAATGTTGTTGTTTCTTAAGGCACTTGCCATTGGGCAGATTTGCTGTTAGAAAGACAGCGATTTAAGCCTATAGGGCGCGTTTCTTGTTTTAGTAGCGCCAGCAAAGGCCAAGAGTAAGACTTTACCACTCATGCATCACTCATTCGCTTGCACAACTCTTTTTTACAGAAAAGCACATTCACACACCTCGCAGATAGAACAGATGAAGAACAACTATGCCCGTAAAGGGACTAGAACCCAGAACGAAATGTTGAGAGCTATAATATACGCAATTAATACTATTACACAATACGCAATTACTATATACGCAATTAATTTTATCGTAGTCCAAATTTAAAAAAACATTTTCAAAGTGAGTGAATTGAACCTTTAAGAAATATTTCACAAATGTATTGTCATTTAATTCAGCATGAATTAATTTATGTCTTTTTTGTAAAAAATAATGAGTATATACAATGTTAAACAACAAACCGGCAAAATGTGAAAGATATTAATGATTACTTAATAACAGAAAAATTACTTATTATTAAAAATAAAATTTTCCCTCTTGATTCAGAAAATAAGTCCGCATTTTACTTACTTTAATAAAAATAAATCAAACTTGTTTACATAATTATCATTTTCCTTTGCAAATTTTGCAAATTCTTTGATGTCACTCTTATTATTTTTCAGTTCAATTTACATATTTATGGCCTCCATGTTTTTTTAAATAAAAACAATTAATATTGACCATTTTTTTGCATTTAGGATAAATATCACATGATTTTAAAATGTCGCAAACTATGAGTTGTAATGCTTCGGGAATATGCAGTGTGTTTCAAAAACGTTGACCATGGGATTTTTCCCTTAAATATTGATGGAAGTATATATATATTTTTATATATACTGCAAATTACATATATATGTAAAAAAGGTGCAAAATGTTATAAAGTCAATTGAAATTTAAAAATACAAAATTTAAATTTTTATACGGGCTCCTACAAAAAAAATTCCAAATGAATAAAATGTGCCCTATTCTCTAATAAGGTCAAAAATATGAAGTTAGAATTTTATCATGAAAATTCTCAGATACGTTTAAAAAAGTCGGTGAAGGGTCAATCAGATATTAAAATGCAAATGTTTAAAGATTCAGCGCAGATAAAGAGTCACAGGAATGCCTTATAAGGAAATAAAATATTCTTATTTTTAGTTTTAAATACATATTTTAAAAGCTAGGCTTCCTGAAAAATAATTTCACATTTTATATCATAAACTACAGAATATAATTCAAAAATATCACAGTCAATGAACTTCCACAAACACGAGTGTACTATTTCCTCTAAATTATTATTTCTACAAATTTTCAATACTTTTCGATCAATAAATAGCAAAATTATTATTTACATATTCAATCGTTACTTTCTTTGCTAATTTGTGTACCATCCATAAAACACAAAAATCCTCATTGCGAACTCATATCCAAGCATAGAAAAGTGGTTTAAGTCAGCATTTATGTAGTTTCGTATCTTTGAGATTATTTTGGGATAAAATTCTGAAATTTTGGGCATGGCTTTATTAGAGGATGGGACGCATTTTACTGATTGGGGATATTTTTTGTACAGGGTCCGTATAAAAGTTTAAATTATATATTTTTAAAGTTTAATTATCTGAAAATTTTAAACAATTTCGTAATATTTTCCACGTTTTTTACTTAATTTAGTAATTTACCGTATACGTTTATGATACTTTACGAATAAAGTCGCGGTCAAGATTTTTGAGACACCCTGTAAGTATATTATATATACAAGGTGGCCAGAAATAAAACACCCCTACTCTGACCTCCATGGATATCGAACTACTCAGTGTAAAGGCTCAAAATTTTGTACACATACTATTCAAAATATGGGGAAACGGATTTCACGAAAAAAAAA
>JAPMOQ010033900.1:0-17851 GCA_026543055.1 Argiope trifasciata
TACAACTATAGTCAGTAGACAACATAACGAATTTCATTGATTTAAGTCATTGCGTTTATGAATTATTGCATTCACATACTTGACAAAGTATGGACAGACAGATGGTCAACTATTAGACAGATTTAGTTCAAAATTTGATACGGACCTCTATTTCAGATCCTAAACTTGTGTACCAAAATTTATTTACATATATATATATATATTTGGTTTTGTAATTTGAGCTTATCTAAACAGCAAGACAAAAATTTCCCTCGGCTGATTTTGCTCAACATTTGACAGATATCTACAAATTTCGCAAAAATATTTTAAAGAAAATGCCATTTTTCTACCCCAAATCATTTTTGACTTATGTTTGTCACAAATAGACTGATGTACAGACAAGTATAATGCCCAAAACATATTTTTCAGACTCGAGGATTTCTGAAACAAAGAATTTAATCGAAATCTCCAGGTTGTATTTTTTGATGATTACAATCCTTTTCTACAATATATATTTAAGAGAAAATTAAATGTAAGATATTGGAGCAACCATAAGTAACGTATAATATTAATATAAAAAATTGATATTTATTAAAAATAAATAATTTTAAATATTATAAAAATAATATACAAATCTAGGCTTATTTGTACTGTTGAAAAATTCTATAGTTTTTAGTAAGTGCCAAAAGTTTGTATTAATTGATAAAATTTGAAAATTTATCCTGTATTTCAATCGCATTTGGGGAAATTAACTATCGCTTGCAAATATTACTCTTTCGATTGAGAATATAAATTACAAAATTTTATATTAGGATGTACGAATTTATTGTTTAATTTTTCTTTATATTGAAGGAAAAAAATCATCTGCTTTTCTTAATTAATATTGGAATTAAAATCATATTGTTGCTCATTTAAATCTACTATCTATAAATATTAGTTGGAGTAAAAGGAACTGAATCATCAACCCTCAAAAAAATTTTTTTTTTGGCTCTATTGTATTTATTATTGTCATTGGCAAATTTTAGACTTATCCGCATGTTACAATGACTAAAGCATGTAACGTTATTATCAATGGATTTGCTAATAAGCCTAGGGAAGCAAAAATCAGGTATTTAACTTTATTCTAGAAATTCGTATGAAAAAAAAATGTATTTTATAATTTTATTCAGAAGTTGCTTTAGTTTTTGTATTTATCAACGATTGTTTGAGAGATTAAATCTTGACCTAATAAAACAATTTATTTATTTATAATTATCATGGAGCCTTACGTCTTTAGCTTTCTCATCAGTGTAATATGATAAATATCAAATTGTAAAGGATTAACTATTATTTTGTTGTATGAAATTGCTTCTTAACTTCACAAATCAATTTTGCATCTACCAACTCTATTTCTGTTCTATAGCATTGTTCTTTGTATTTTGAAATGTTACAGAAATAGGATCTGCCAGTCGTTGAAGGATTTTCAACTAGGAGTTGCATTGGGCTACTAATTCAACATTTTTTTGTGTGTGATATTGCTAAATAAAAAGCTTGTAATAAAAAAATTCTATGAATTATAAAATATTAGGATAATGTTAACAACTTATGAAGTATAATCGGCAAATTTTAATATATTCCATTACATCCACTAAATCATTAGAATTTTATAAAACCTCAAATCTGCTTCAAGAATATGTGTGAGGCAGTCTGGAGTCGTATTAGATAAATAAAAACATATCTTTTAACGAAGTTAATAATACAAAAAAAAATGACATTAAGCAAATAATTAGCCAAATTATTAAAAATGCCTTGTCAATACTAGCTAAAAGAATTAAAAAAATAATTTTGGAATTAAAAAAAAAATTGGTTAAGGTCATCTATGTTTTAGTGGAAACTGCAATAGTGCTCTCTAAATACAATTGTATCCTTTTTAGTTTGTTTCAGAAATAAACTTTAATTGAAATTTCATAATGTTTATATTTTTAAGCAAATCATTAGAATATTCAAAATGCGAAATTATATAGACCAATTTATCAAAAGAAGTGACATGTACATAGTCTACAGCCGCAAAATACTTTAAATCCACTGTCAATTGACAAAATTTTGTTTACTGTTGCCCCGACCCCGACACTTTTAATTCGAAAGTAAAAAGAAATAGAAGTGGAAAGTTATTGGCGGAAATGACGTTTCTACACTCAACAGGAGATTACGTCACTCTTTCGTGCATTAACCTGAAGTTCTTTATTTATATTTGCCTAAATAACTGATTATTTTCAAGTCGCTTGGCGTTATTTTCAAGCCTCATTTTATTTATGATATTAATATAATTTAATTAATATAATTTCTTCTGTTTGTAATATTTTGTTCTTTTTTCATCCGTGAATATATATGCATATATTAACTGGTAAAAGCAAGCTTACTTCCTTAGTCTAAACCGAAACCATAGCAATCAACTTGTTTACTTGTTGTTAGTTGTGATAAAATGTGGTACCATTTTCAATTATAGTATTCATTGTGAAAAATACTGTTTACGTTGAAAATAAACCTATTGTTTTTGAAATGAATTACAGTGAAATCCCTCCGCCCTCTTCTTTCGCTTACCGTTGTGATATATGTCAGGAAAAATCAATTTCAAGAGGAAAACGTAACATTCATTCTCGAATTTCGTCATTAGAAAATTGTTTTGTTTGCAAGGATTGCAACAAACCATTTGGTCTAGGTTATGAATTAGCTCTCGTTGATGAAGAATCTCATTTTTGCCTCCAATGTGGGGCAGTTTTTAGTAACAGCGAATTGTTAGAAGTTCATTCTTATCATCACAGTAAAGAATATCCATGCCGTTGTGATATATGTAGTCGAGCATCAACAAGCAAAACGAAATTACCGATGGAAGTCGTTGACACCGAATATGACAAGCCTTTCAAATGTGATATATGTGGAAAGGTTTTCTCAATGAAGTACAGATTAAAAAGGCATATGTTTGTGCATAATGGTAAGTGGCCATATAAATGCGAATTTTGTGGTAAAGGTTGGCCTGATAAACGAAGTCTCCGAATCCATACTCGACGTCATACAAAAGAGCAACCTTATGAGTGCATAGATTGTGGAACGAAATTCACTACTAAAGGTCACTTAATGAAGCATTTTTCAAGAACACATGGAGGTGGCTCTTATATATTGGAAATAAGTGGTAAGAATTAAACTTTTTCCCATGATAAGCTGTTTGAACTGCCATTATTAATAAAATTTGACTAGATCCCCCCCCCCAAAAAAAGTGTAATATTTCTCTCTTTCTTTCTTTATTAAGGAAAGTAAATCGATCAAAAATTTAATTTAAAAGGCTGTTTAATCTCATTATATTTATGATTGGAAGTTTCTTTTTTATTTTCAGTTAGGGATTCATTTAATTGTTTTTAATGGAAATATTATTTTTTACTTGGAGAAAAATGTTTAAGAGCTAATCTTGCTTTTGTAACATTTATAAATAATGTTTGAGCTCCTTAAGCTTGGGACAGCTGTTTATTGTACTGAAGGCTTCTGAAGCATTTGGGCCTTTTTTTATATTATTCATGCATCAATAAGAAATATTTATCATACTGAGTATTAGGAACTTAAATTTTATAGAATTTACCATTAATCCTGGTGCACCTTTTTACCCCCAAATATTTTTTTAAATGTCTCATATTTCTTTGAATGTTACAGCATGTTTTTTCATTCATTATCAATATTTTTGAAATTGTTACAATCTGATATACTTAAATTGTGTTTGTTTAATTATAGACAATTTGTTTTACTTTATTATAAATTGACATTACTTCATATAATTATTTCTAATGGTATTAGTATATATTATTTTGAAGCATTCTTAATTGATCGACCATTATCAGACTTCTGTCTAATCATCATTTAAAAAGTCTATAAGAATTTCTTATATTTATTCCGGTTTTGATAATTTATTATTACTTAAATGTAGTAATCCTTTTTTTATCGATTAAGGAATAAAAAAGAAAACTATAGTTTAATAATATTTCTAATATTTAACATAAAAAACTCATATTTTATAAAAAATATATAGTCGCATACTATACTTATTATTATAATTTTTTTTGTGCTCATAATTAATGATTTCAAATGACTGAAATCAAGTTCCTGTTAAAATTGATAGCTTATTTTCAGTAGGTTATAATGAAATACTTATTTTATACTCTATAGCATATTGTAATATTGTAGAACAGATTTGATGAATAAGCCACTTTCTCAAGAAATTGTGCAATATTCAAAACTGATGAAATTTAGATTTTGTTTTGTACAATTATATATATATATATATATAATACAAAATGAAGCATCCATTTAGAATTATTGTAAATGAATTTTTAAGTGATATTTCCATTCTTTGATTTCAATATTGCTGATCTTATAAATATATAAAATTAATTTCAAGCTGCAGTATTATGTATATTAAAAATATTCTCGTAGTAGTACTACTTTGTATTACTGCTAATATTTTCATTGAATATCAAAATATAATTTGACTAAAGAATTATTGTTAAATAGTACTTTTCATTGTTTTCTGAATAATAAAGCTTAATAATAATTTCACTATGAATAAAATTTTATTAACTTTAGTTTCTACTGCTGATATTTTTAAAAAAATATTTTATCGATTAATAATATAAATATTTGCTTACAGATTCTAAACAAATGAGTGCCATAATTGTTGATTCAGATGAAGATCCCCTAGAGCCTTATGTGAAAGTTGTCGAAAAAATTGAAAACTCATATCTTGTATGGTAAATATTGTTTATTCTTAAAAAAATATTTATTGAAACTTACTGGCTGTAAATTTTGTAGTTAGGTATTCTTTAATGTGATGAAATGTTTTTTATGTTGTAAGAAATTCATTTATAATACATTGTTATTGTTTAAAATAATGTTAAAGGCACTCTCTATAATAACATGTAGAGTATGTAACAATGTATTGAGCTCTTGTTTAAGATTTTCAGATTTTAAATATACACTAAAATAAATATATTTTTATATAAGAGTTTATAATTTTTTTTTAGAATATTACTGTAATAATTAATTATGTCTGCACACGCACATGCACATGCACGCACACACACACACACACACACACACACAAATACAAACACAAAAACAAACAAACAAAGTGTTTTTTTTTAAACCTTAGAAAAAAAATTACTTAAAAAAATTGTAATGATCATTATAGTATTTTTATTACAATATTATTCCTCGATTTACTAAAATTGTATATTTTTGTCTCTCTTTAAAAGATTGAATTTTGCAATAGAACTGACTTTGTTAAAATAATGTGTGCATTATTATTTATAATAAAAAATAGATATGGATTAGAACAAAGACAAAATTTTGTACTAAAGATATTTCAATATATATTAATTTTTAGCTTTTGTTAAGTATTCTTATTATAATGATTGTCTAAGATATTTTTTTAGCGGTACATTTACATTTGAAATTTTTTTAGTTTTGTTTGAAATTTTTTCCCAATTTCTTTTTCCAGTGAAATGTAACTGTACTTTGCCTCAAGCATATTTAGTTTCAAATATCTGTATTAGGATTGATATTTGTTAGATTCAATATAATATTTGCCCAATTTAGTAGATTAATAAAGATTGTTAATTATAATTGCATTTAAATAATATGGTATTTTCATTTCATTATAAAAATACCATATTATATGCATATTATTGATATAATATAGTGTATTATTATGATATATAATACAGTATATCAGTTAATTGTGCCATATTGCAGTATTTCAGTAATTGTATTTATAATTTTGAGAAATTCCTTTTTTTATAAGATTATAATTGATTGATATCTTAACAATAAGAATATAAATAAAATTAAAAAAATCTGTATCAAAATTTATTAATTTTTTAATTATTTAATTAATTTTTAGATTTATGGAGAATTACAATGGATTACACCTAAAGTACAAGAAATTATTTCTGTGATGGAGAAAATGATGTTGTTTGATATTTTTGAAGAAAAGTAGAAGTGTGATTCTAGTATGGCTAAAACTGGTAATTTATTAAAAACTTTGATTTTAGAAATCTATTTTTCTGTGTAAAAAAAAAAAAAAAATCTTGTTATAATACAATTTATGGAAACAAAATCTTTTAAAAGTATTAAAATGTGTGTCCATAAATTGAATAAATCACTTTACAAAATCTGTTTCCATAATTTAAATTGCCTTGTGCAAAGATATATATGTTTCAAATCAATTTAAAATAATGCTATTTGGCAAATCTGCTTATCTTGCTTGTGATGGAATGTAAAATTCTTTATGATAAAAAGAATTGTAAAAGAGCTCTTAGTAGTGTTGACAATGTTTCTAATATTGTTATTGTTAATAATGTGTTTTTTGATTAGCTTTAAGCTAATGACTTGCTAATATATAATTTTTTGCAAATAAAAAAATAATCAAGTAATCTTATTTGCTCAAGAATTAAAAATGGATAATGGAGGATTTTTTTTATCAGTTATTAATTCCTTGAAATTTAATATAATTTGATGTTATTATTTGAAATGTAATTTATTTAATTTAAGAAATTGTTTAATAAATTTGAATTTATTTTATAGGCACTTAATATTGAATTTTATAATGTAGACTGTTAGAGATTGAAGGATATTATTATGGTTAATGAAATAAATGTTTCTGTGTTTTGGCTTACCAAACATTGATTATTGATATAGAAAATTATTCTATAATTAATTATTTTAAAGGGAAAATTAAAAATAATTCTTCTATACATAGTAGAGTACCGGGTAGTTTTAATTATACTGCACACTTGAGCTATAGTGAATAAAATTATTTCCTATTTTTATAAAAGTGTTATATTTCTATGAACTATTGGAGGAGGTCGAAAAGGAAAAATGTTGCTTCTTTTTTTGTGAGTGAATGATAATGATTGTGACTAGTAGTCTTATTTATTTTAAATGGTGTTATGGGAGTGCAACTGCTAACCTTTTTTATATGCTTATTTTTGATACTTAAATGTTTGTGAATTATTCTTTTGTATTTGCTTATTTTATTATACTTTTTTACTTTGTGATTATTCTAACATTTATTTGTTAAAAAATATTGATGTTATTTACTTGATTAACTGCTAAAATACTTGAAACTTTTTGATTTATAATATTTCCAATTAGAAAAAAAAAAAAAGAAAGAAAAAAGGAAGCCATATCAAAATTTAAAAGGTATATATTTAACGAAATAATCAAAATGTATGAAATATTTTTTATTATGGTTTTAAAATTAAATACATTTATTCTTTTGTATTAATTTTAAAACTTAATAAATTACAAACTTATTAGATAAAAAAAAAACTAGTTGAAATTTACCAGAGCAATTTTTAAAAAATTAGTTAAGTAAAAAATTTATTTTTTACTAAACATTGAATAAAGAGTCTTTGGATAATGATTTCCTCTTAGGACTGTTTATTTATAATACTTAATATAAATTTATATTTAAGAATTGACGTTTGTCTTTCCAATTGTTTAGAAATTGATTTATTTAAATGCTTGTTTTACTTTTTTGAACATTTGTAATTAATTTTTTTTACTGAATAATTTTAGGTTTTATTTAGAGATTTTTTTTCTGTTCAGCTCAAAATGTGTTTTGTGTTTTTATGTTATTTTATTATTCAATAACTCAGGGATTTAACATATCAGACTAACTTT
The DNA here is from genome assembly GCA_026543055.1 of Argiope trifasciata. Lineage (NCBI taxonomy): Eukaryota > Metazoa > Arthropoda > Arachnida > Araneae > Araneidae > Argiope > Argiope trifasciata. The sequence continues at coordinate 7,687 of JAPMOQ010033900.1, forward strand.
ACACATGCATGAATATATATTTTTAAAAAGTACACAGTGTTTAACGTCCTTGTTACTGAAACTATTATGAGATTAATGATTTTCATTGTACTGAGTTCTGATCTGATGGTATTTAGCTTTTTATTAAGTAAGTTAAAGTGCAATAGAGAAGTTTTATATAAATTATGTTTTTATAGCATTTTACATATTTATGAAGTTGTTATTTTTGTAATTACCATATGTATGCACAAAAATTCACTAATTTATATATTTTATACATTGTAACCCTTTTTAAAGGGTATCAGTATATATTGTTTTATATCTATTAAGGATTTTTTTAACTATGGCACACAACTAGTTAGGGCTCATAATTAAATAAGTATTCGAATGAACTACTACTGCCCATAATATTCTCAATTGTAGTTACACACAGTCTTAATTATATTGTGGAAATTTTTGCATTACCATTTTTTTTTATTTTCCTTAAATTAATTAACCTGTGAAAAAACAAAAAACAAACCTGAATTAGTTTTCTTGACAAATTATACTGAATAAATAGAATAGATAGAATAAATAAAAGTTCCTGAATAAATGAATAAATATTGTTTAATTTCTTTTAATTTATTATTTTTTTTTCCATTGCATAGTTATGATTTTCTTTGGTCTTTTTTTCTTCTACTCTGATGATTTCTTCTTGCTGAAGGATGTAGCTTTTACCGTTCTGGTGCGAAATTGTTTTTTAATATTTTGCATATAAATAGCAACTCTCTTTATGTCAAAAATGTATGAATCTGTCAGCAAACATCCAACTAATGATTAAATTAATAGTTTTTTCCTTGTTTTGTATACAATTTGATTTGCTAGCAAGATTTTTGGAAAAAAAAAATCATTGAATCCCCAATCTCAATGTATTGGATTTCTAAAGTTTAAAAATTATGATTATTAGTTTAATATCAGATACCCCCCCCCCCAAAGCTCTTTGATTCTTCTCCCCCTCCCAGGAAAAAGAATTTTGTCCTTTCCTTTTCATACAGTAAACCCAAAATTTTTATATTACTCATGTGTACAGACTTATATATTAAGAGAATCATAACTTAACACATCTTTCTAAAAATTAATATTGTTTTGAAAATTAGTTTTTAAGATTTTCTTGTTATTTTTGATATTTTTTATTTGGTAAATTTATTCATCTGTTACAAAGTCAGTTGACATTCAATAGTTATTAAATAAAATTTTAAATATTTTTAATAATTGAATGTATTTAAAAGTATTGTAGTACCGGGTGGCCAGAAATAAAACACCCCTACTCTGACCTCCCTGGATATCGAACTACTCAGTGTAAAGGCTTGAAAATTTGTGGACATACTATTCAAAAAATGGGGAAACGGATTTCACGAAAAAAAAATTTAGTTCCAGAAATCACCGATAGGTGGCGCTGTACCACTGGACGTATGCTGAAAAGACACAAAAACACGTTTTAAACACATTTTATTTGAAAGTACCAAGCATACATGAAACAAGGACGTTATCTATGCAGGGAATGCTGCTCAATATGGTTCCCTTCCTGAAGATGTAAAATGTGAAGTCTGTGGACAGCTTGTTCAACTGCGAATCGTAACTGGTCTTCTGAGATGCTTCTCACATGCAGACTGATACTCTCTTTCAAATCTGCCAAGGTTATCAGACGTTCTCGATAAACAAGGTTTTTTAAGTGTCCCCAAAGCCAAAAATCACACGGATTAAGATCCGGTGAACGAGATGGCCAAGTTGTCGGAAACGCGCGACTGATTATTCTGTCAGTGGTGAAATGTTGGCGAAGAAACTGTTGCACAGGGAGTCCAATGTGTGGAGGTGCTCCATCTTGCATAAAAGTAATGGTGTCAAGGCATTGGCGCTGCTGCAAATGGGGTACAACAAATGTTTCGAGCATCCTTTTGTACCTGTTGGCCGTCACGGTACATGTCTCAAGGCCATTGGAAGTAACCTCTTCGAAAAAGAACGGTCCAAGGATGAATGTGGCTGTGAATCCACACCAGACTGTAACTTTCGGTGAGTGGAGTGGAATCTCTTGGAAGGTACGGGGGTTTGTCGTGTCCCATATGCGACAGTTATGGGTGTTCACTGTTCCACTGAGGTGGAAATGGGCCTCATCGCTCCACAGAATCTGCCACGGCCACGATGCATCCACTTCAACTCTAGCAAGAAATGTCAATGCAAAGGTCAGTCGCATCTCCCTGTCTGTGGCCAGCAATTGTTGATTAGGGCGGATTTTGTACGGGAAACAATGCACCATTTTTCTGAGTACGTTCCACACTGTGCTATAGGGAACACCCAAGTGTCGTGACACTGCACGTGCACTACTGCAGCCTAAAACATTATCCATTGACTGTTCAACAATACCGGTGGCAACATCTTCAACGACATCTGAACGAACCGGTTTGCGTCCTCGACCAGGCTGAACTCCAAGATGTCCAGTTTCCTCGAATCGAGCGATCATTCTCCTGAGAGCTTGTGGAAGCAATGGTCCCTTACGCAAATCCTTAAGTCGGCGAAACTCTCGAAGTGCTGCTGGAGCATTTCCTTTATTCTCGTAAAACAACTTCACAAGCAAAGCGCGTTCTGGCAGCGTGACAGCCATCACTAATAAGAATGACATTCCCCACCTTTTAACTTCTTTTATACCCAGAACATGGCTTCTAACCATGCTTTATGCAAATTTTTCTGGTTACAGTATGAAATTGCAGTTACAACGGGAGTTCTAGCTTCTTTACTATTTTTATTTTCCATAAGGGGCAGAAAAATTAAAAAGGAAGCATGGAAGCATTCCATTCCGCATAAACATTTTAATTTTTATTATTATTTGTGTCTTTTGATCATAGTTCCAGTTGTGCAGCGCCACCTATCGGTGATTTCAGGAACTAATTTTTTTTTTCGTGAAATCCGTTTCCCCATATTTTGAATAGTATGTGTACAAAATTTTGAGCCTTTACACTGAGTAGTTCGATATCCATGGAGGTCAGAGTAGGGGTGTTTTATTTCTGGCCACCTTGTATATATGTGTAATAATAAGTACTGGAATTTTTAATGAAAATTTATGAATGAATGAAATTTTATTTATTATTGCATTTTATGTATTCTGTATTGAGGTGAGCATTTTAACTCATTCATCACTACAGATAAATTATATTACATTAATATTAATATTTATTACAAATATGTAAATGTTCTAAATATATGATGGATGCTATTGTAAAAATATGGACTTTTTCTGTTAGAATGACATAAAAAAAGCATGTGAATGCATTCTGCAGGCATCTAACAATATGAATTATTTATTTAAATTGATATACAAGTCAAATTCTAGTGCATGGTAAATATTCCTAGTAGGGAAGGCATCCAATTTTTAGTGATGAATGTGTTAAAATAGTGAATTTTAATTGCTTGTTCTTATTTTTTCAGGTCCAATTAAAATTGGATTAAATAATTAGGGTATTAAATAATTTAAATTGCGAAAACATAAAAAAATGACAGCCAGAAAAAAATGAGATTATTTTTAAACATAGTTTGTCAGATGATATAATGTATTAGAAGAAATATATAAGTTTTTATGGTAGCTTTAGAAGTTTGATTTAAAGCTCACATCAGCTGTTATCCATCAAAAATTTGTCTTGAAAGAAATCTGCAGCAAGCTTAATCTATAGATGTTATACACTATGTGTTCACTAGCTGTAGAATCCGTTTAAGTTTAAAAAGAGTTGCTTTGGTTGTGACGCCGTTCTTATTATCTCTAAACTATATAAATATCTGAACAAATCAACCATTAAGCACTTTTACAATATTGGATATTAATCAAATTAAGTTCTTGGTAGTGAATTGAATCATATGAGAGCTTAATAGGATGTTTATTAGATGGACTAATATGGTATATTAATTCAGCAATCCAATTTAGAACTAAAGATTGAAATTTTTTATATATATGTGCTTTTTGTAGTCTTTGCCTCATATGAGTTTGGTGTTTAAATGTCTAAGTATTGTTTTGTAATAGATTATTTTTAAAGTCCAAAATTAAAGACTTGTGTACATACCATTATACATTAAATATTTTTTAATCTCTTTATATTTATGTACAATATATATGTACAAATATTAAAGCATCTTTGAAAATTTTAATATTTTTACGTATTTTAGTATAATCTAAACTATTAACATAATGGTTGGATATCAATTAATTAATTGAATGCCTTTTTTACATGCTAATTCATTTATTAATATATTATTCAATACATCTTGCATTAAAAAGTTTTATTTAATTTTAAATGTACTGATTTTTTATTTTTGTTTTTCATGTGTTAATATAAAATATTAAGAAGTTTTGTTTTAAAATAAAATGTTTGTATTTAATTTTAAATGAATTTTATTTATTCTAATAGGTGTTAATTGTTTTTTATTCTGATCAAATGAATCAATATTTAGAATTTTTACATATCATCTGTTCTTATTTTATATCAATATTACAAAAAAAAAAAAAAAAAAAAAAACCCTTAGCAAATTTTAGATGTTGATGTCTCAAAGTGTAAAGTTATCAGTTATTTTTTTTATACCTGAAGCTGTATAAAGTTGTTTTTTTCAATCATTATATGTTTGTAATTAAGTTATTGCTGTTCAGTACATTAGTGTTCATTTATTTAAGAATTGTTTTGTTGAATAATTGTTAAACCTTATTTATCCTTGTTAACATGAATTGTTGTATTGTTTTACATTTGCGTCTTTCATTTGTTACCTTATAACATCTTATTAATCATACTAACATTTGTTATTTTTGTGTGTAATAAGAAATACTTATTCAGTGTTTCTCGAAAATATTTGTTATGTTTTATGCTTTTCTTTTATACGGGTATTACTTTTGAATAAAATATATGAAAAAATACTATGTTTATATAAAAAAATTTCTAATAAATTTTGACACCATTATCAGTATTTATTATATATATATATATATTCAGGTAATTTGAAATATTTTATTCCTCAGAATATTTCAGTATCATAAAGTATTACAATTTGATTTTTTTAAAAAAAGTTTCAGTGTATTCTTCTATTTGTCATTCAAATGCCACAATCTGATTTGCAGTGGCTACTAGATCCATTATAAAATACTCATTTGCTTTTTCAAAAATGCTTACATTATATAGTTTACTTAATACTTTCTTGGATTGACAGAAGAACAGTAATCAGGTACAGTAAAAATATGAGTTAAATCTTTATTTAAAAGTATTTACAGCTATTCAGATTAGCATAATATTTAAGTAAAAGTGTACATTATTGAATTTCATAGACTAGAAAAAATTATAGCTCAAAATCACGCTGGCATTAAAAAAAAAAAAAATTGAACCTCAAAATTGCATAGGTGATATTTATCAACATCTTTTAATTGTATATATTTTTTTTGCCGGTTTTTACAAGTATTGCGTTATTGTTATGTATGTATGTATGCTTCTTTGAAAGCAGATGCATTTTGAAAAAGTTGACCTGCTTTTACCAGTATTCCTTTATTATTATTATTATTGAATGCAAGAAAAAATAACTGAATTTCATTACAAACAAAATTTTTCATGGTGTTTGGCCTATTTTAGAGTTCTTTATTGCATTTATATAATATATATATATGCATTGAGAAGATCCTCAATTTAAATATATGATGGTATCCATGGGAGTGCTAACTTCTTATGTAGGATGCCTTTGTATCAACGGCAATGAAGAAACTGGCTCTGAAAAGCAATCAAATAATAAGTAATCTTTTTAGTGTTGTGTTTAGAATTTCAAGATATTGGGGAATATTGCAGTGAGAACAATCCTGCATTTTTTTTAGTGAGTGACTCTAACTAGACAGTAGACATTTTGAGCCAGTTGTTGACATCAAATATGATAGAAAAGTGTAATGCTGCATTTAAACGAAAATTATTAATATATTAGTTTGTTGTATGATGAATTATTCAATTTTTGACAATCAGTTACATATATAAGGGTGTGTAAGGCTCTTTTACATGTTAGATCCATCGGTGACAAAGTTATGATTTGTTTCAATGTTATTTTACTTTTCTTCGTTCAACATATTCAGTTGATTATAAAAGAGATTTGGTATGCCTCATTTGATGTGTGTCACGTGAGAACAAATTGTCTGTCCGTAATTGAGGTTTTGTATTTCTACAATAGTAAATTATCAAATTTAATGTCAGGTAAGTTTTTTAAAGTGGGGCAATCCGCATTTTTAAAAAAAATAAGAAATATAAATGTGAAGCGCCTCTACTCGAATAAAAGATAATGTGTGTTGATTCATTAAAGGCCAGACCGCTTACTCCAAAACTACCAGATTCGATGCAAATATACTTTGGAGTGTGAAATTGTACCTCTTGGAGGATTTCTTCAAAATATTAATTTAATAAATTTAAAAATTGATTAAGACTTTCGCTTTTTTCGTATTAGAATCTTCGAGAATATTATAGCAAAAAAATTAATTTTATTGAATGAATTTAAAAAATATTTTTTCAATGACATCAATTTAATTTTGACAATTTTTAAAACTATTCTTTTGCATAATTTTTTAATATTTATTATGCCAATTAGATTTGAACTGCTTTCAATGCTTTTTCCAAATATTTAAAAAATAACCATTAAATCAAATCACTGTGAAAAGGAGAAAGCTTATCTTCTATATCTGTTAGTTTCTATGTGGAATCGTGATGTGATATTACAATATTGCTAAAATTATTAGATAAACCGAATAGCTACATTTTTAAGAAAACTGTGGCATAATGGGATTTGACTCCACCAAGAAAGTTTATTTACGCACTAAATAGAGCAAGTGTTAGGCTCTTTAAATAAATAAGTTTTAATAATAAAAATTGATATTAAAAAATACTTATTTTGCTGAAAAAATGAGCATAAAATTATGCATCAGAGATGAAAATGGAATTTAATGTAAAAGAAATGTGACTGATATTCTGTCATTTACTGAAAACTTTGATGGAATGACAGAAACACAGTAATGAGTTAAAGCATAAATGGCGAGTTAAATATTTATTTAAAATTATTTACAACAATTCAGATTAGCACAGTACTTAAATAAAAGTGTACAGTATTGGATTTTGTAGACTAGAAAAATTTTCAGCAAAATTCAGTTATTTTATTTTTATGAAAGAAAAATAATTGAATTTCATGACAAACAAAATTCTTCAAGGTGATTGGTCTTTTTTAGAGTTCATTATTGCATTCATATAGTATAGCACTATATACATTGAGAAGATCTTCAGCTTAAGTATATGATGGAATCCATGGGAGTTCTGACTTCTTCTGTAGAATGCCTCTGAATCAAAGGCAAGGAAGAATCAGGCACTGAAAAAAAAAAGAGTAATCTTTATAGTGTTATATGTTAGGAGTTTCAATATATTGGGGAATATTAGGGTGAGAAAATACCAAATCACAATTCGGCATTTTTTTTGTTGTTGTTGTAAGTGATTAACTAGAAGGTAAGACATTTCGAATCAGCTGCAGCATAAAATATGATAGACGATTTTAATGTTGCATTTTACCGAAAAGGATTACTAATTAATTCATTGTGGGACAAATAATTCAACCTAGAAGTATGTTTAAAGTATGTGTACACCATGTACCAAATGCACAATGAAAACATCGGAAAAGTCTTAGTTGAAGAAAAAAAAAAAAAGTGAAATGTCCATTTAAATAATATGGATTCGAAAAAATGAGATGAAATAGAAATGCTTATTGAATATTTAAATTGCTTTCCGTTGTCGATGATTGCAAAATGAGTGGTAAGTTTCTAATGTCGTCCGTCTCATGTAGATGGCAGCACCATCACACCGAGGAGGATCGATCTCAAGAAAGAGTGATTTCATTTCAATAATCTCCATAATAAACGCTATTAACGAAAGCGTTAGAGAGAAAAAGCTCGACGTGCGTTTCAATTGAGTTGAAAAGACGAAAATGGATTCCATTCATCCCGAGCGATCGGACCACGGTAGGCCGAGTGAAAGGATTTCTCCGCTTCCGGTCAAGCGCCACTCTCCCCGTGGAGGTCGGGACAAGTAACACGGAGAGAGGGAAGGAAGGAGTGACGTGGGGTGTAGTGGGCAGTGCCTGGCGTGGGAATCGTCTCGGTACAGGAACAACTCCTACTTCTCCTATGTAGCTGGATGCGCAGGGAGTTTGAAAATCTCGAGCATCACGTATGCTGCTATGCGTGAAAAAGGCATTAAATTCCGGAATAAAACTAATTAAATAGTAAAATTCACCGTAGAAAAGCGTCCCCTAAAGAAGAGTAAAGAATTTTCAAAAAGGAATCGGATGAAATATGCAAATTACCATCGAAACATGGTTAAATCCTTAATCCCTTAGTTAGCACGTGCATGAGGTTGCATCACCACTAATTTGCGTGGGAGTAGGGAAGCCGGCCAATGGTATGGTCGGAAATGTTGGCTTACAGGCAGTCTTGCTCTGTTATGCTCGTGGAGATTTTAAAAAAAAAAGTGGGGGGGGGGGGAAGATATAATTATTCTTGTGGTATAATGAGTTCGTTTGTCTAATGAGTGGTTTGATTAGTTTGTGATAGACAGCCATATGCTAAAAAAAAATTGGGGATAGCTATTATAATTAGAGTGGTAGTTCGTTAGTCAATTAGTCAACATGGATTCTGAATTTTGTTTGATTTCAATTATATGGTAAAATGCATACCTCGGGGATAGAATTAAATCCAATTTAACTGAAGAATCGCTGTGTAAAAGGGTCTTATGTTAAATCCATCGAGGAAAAAGTTCTTTGGGTTTGTTTCGATGTTATTTTACTTTTCTTCGTGCAACATGGTCAGTTCATTATAAAAGAGATTGCAAGCAATATCCCGACCTAGCTAGAGACCATGCGGGAAAATTGAGATAAATTATGAGAAAATCAATTATTGTAAATAAAGTACCGCTTATTGACAGCTTGGAGAAACATGATAAACTTTAAACCATTTTGAATTTTTCTTCGCTGATCTATTCATAGATACTCACAGTATAGTAAAGTGTATCTCATAAATCTACAGTTATCTAGGAAATGTATAGAGGCAATGTAAAATTAAGATTTTGTGCTTTTATATAGATATTTTTATAGAATATCATCCATTGTTAGTTACATTTAAATTTATATTATAAATTAAATGAAACACACTTACAGAATGCATTTGTTTTAAATGTTAGGGAGAATCCTGGTCCAGCATTGTTTGCATTGGATTTGAATTTGATCGTCACTTCGTTGGCCCTCGATATGTGGATTCCTGGAATATCCTGAAAATATAATGAAAAAGTGAATTTGATTATTAAATACTAATAATAAAAATAGTATTTTAAGAATGATTCCCAAATAAAGGTACTATTCGAATAGATAGCGCCATTTTATTTAAGTTTTCAGTGAACTATTAGGTTGAAAACATGAATTTGGATAAAAATTTCGCTATGAATTCCCTGCTTCCAGTGAAATAAAATTGATGATTAATACCTGTTATGTAATGTAGAATGTAAGGAACTATGAATTTGCTGCAGAATGCTTTAGAAGTGGGTTAATGATTGTTTAATGTAAATATTGTTGATAAAAATTCCGAAATTTAATGGATAATTTTATTTATTACAAAAATAATAAATAATAAAAACATAATTCAAAAATATTTACAATATATTTCATATATACAAAAATAAAAATTTTGAGAACAAAATTTCATTTTTGAATATATGATGACACTTAAGATAACTTACATATATAAAATGGAAAACCATAATAATTTTTTCTCTAAAATAATCAAGTTTTTATAAATCATTTTTTAATATAAATTTTTGCAATTCTCTTCAAAAGTTACATGTTAAATAATTTCACTTTTATTTTTTATTATCAAGATAGCAATAATTTTTCCATTAAAGATGAGAAAGTCAAAATAACGCAGCCGGTAGGATTGGAACCTGCGCGGGAATATCCCAATGAATTTCAAGTCCATCGCCTTAACCACTCGGCGACAACTGCTCGTGTTCACCTTCCTAATATTTTTTATTATCAAGATAACAATAATTTTTCCATCAAAGATGAGAAAGTCAAAATAACGCAGCCGGTAGGATTCGAACGTACGCAGGAATATCCAAATGAATTT
>JAPMOQ010033907.1:0-11976 GCA_026543055.1 Argiope trifasciata
GTAAAAATCCTGTTATGTTTAACCATTCAATAAACCAATACTCTAAACCAGTGGACTGATGCATTAAAACCCATCACACCCACAACCATGGGGGCTCGGAGCCGGTGAAACAACAAATTTTAAAAGGTACTGTGCTTCTTCAATTCTCTATTTATCCTGCTTTAATTTCGAAAATGAGTATTTTAAATAATCTAAAGAAGTGTGATTTAAAAACTAAAAACTATTTTACTAACGATTAATTATTTTAAATTCCTGAAAGAATACTCAGCACTTGCTATAGTAACTGGCAAAGTAACGAAAACTTTTAACACAGTTAATATGATTCATTATAATTATTATTTAGTATGTACTTCAGAATATCTTGTGCATTCGAGACATCCCTTTTTTTCAGAAACAAGTTCCATAGCAAACCAATTTCTTAAATTAGGTTTATATTTACAACGCTGTTATAGAACTTTATAAAGTTGTTGCAACATTTTTCTCGTGTTTTTTATATCAGTAAATCATTTCAAACACTTTTGAATTTATTTTCTATTTGTATAATAGCAGTAGCAATTATAGTACTAAAAATAACATCTATTCTCTACTGGGTTTGCTGTGACTTCATCGTGTGCTATTTCAGAATATAATCTTTTTCTTCTCTGAATTCATTTTTCAGGAAAATATTTTGAAATATTCAAATTGCTTGCCTCTCTTTTGCTTGGTCTAAAACTGTTTTCACTTTAGATTTCAGTGTTAATTTTGTAACAATTGTTTTTTTTTTGAAATAGTTCATTGATAGTGTTAATTTTGGGCAATATTGCAAACCATGCTATTAAACATAAGATAAATGGCATTTCTTGTATTGAATCCAATGGAGTTATACCTTCAGATACCGTTGTATCATCGTTATGTGGATCAATAAATTCTTATTCTGTGTAAATTACTTTAATGTGTATTGTGTGACTTATTGCACTTTTCAAGTGCTTTAAGCCGTGTGAGCATCTCTTGTTTTTTCGGTAGCGCTATCTAAACAAAGAGTATTATTTAGCTACGGGGCGACTTCATTCATACATTTCATTCACATATCGTAATTTAGACCTATCAGAGAACCATTACCTCTGAGTAGTACTCCCAGTGGTATTACTCTCAACGTGGAGGACTTTGTGACCACGGCAGATTTATGCTTACGCCAACCATCACACACAGAGAGAGTCTACAGCCTGCGAGATTATAACTCACAGATGCGAGTTCTAACAACCAACCAAGCTATCCCGACCCACCCAGCTTTGATCGAATCTTTTTTGACTTCCTAACGATTGTGGCATTAGAATTTAAGATATTTATTTAATTTTTTTTAATTTCCCACAATTTCTTAGGTACATAAAATAAACCATATAAACGTTGTAATTTCCCCTCCCCACCCCCCCACCCCAAAAGTTGTTATATAATGTTACGAACCTGTAATTTTGCTTTCCCGTGGTAATATTGTCATTGCAAGGAAGACAGATTTACAGTAATCTGTATTGAATATTGAATGGGTGTGACGTCAGTGATTTCACAGCTGGGGGATGAACTTGACAACAAAATGGATAATACCCGAAACTTTGAGAATTTTGCCTATCCGTCCTTTAGGAGCCGAGATACATCCAGAGTGCTCCTGACTAGTCCAGAAGATTTAACCCCGCCACTAACTGCTATATAAGGAGCAGCCTGAAGCCGAGCTGTGGTGTAGAATCGAGAAGACCTGAATAGAGAGGTCTTGAAGAGGAGTCTGGGAAGTGCTGCAGAGTTTAATCGAGAAGACCTGAACTGAGAGATCTTGGAAGCTGAACAAATTAAGGTGGCCGTCGACCGAGTGGACCTAATTAGAAAGGACTCGAAATGAGGAGTCCTGAACGGATAGCTGCTAGAACTCTGTGTGACGTATTCTGACGAAGTCTGGGTCGTCATCGGGAACGGAGCTGTCCTGAACTGAGGAGTAGTCCCGTTGTGAGAAGTAGTGAGTAGGAAGCAAAGGCAAAAAGAGACAGAGGAATAGTTTCAGCCTGCTATGGAGAGACCTACGTAAGTGTAGACAGAATCCCCTGAAAATTCCCTCTCCTGCTGAATCCTGTCTGGCCGCTTTGTGAGCTGTGGACGTTGTCACTACGGGATTTCTGCTTGTGGACTACTTTTTGCTATTGTGGGCTGCCGTCGGCTGTCCTGTGCGTTCGTATCGGCTGTATATAATTGTTGTTTGTACATAATTGTTGTCTCTGTGCTGTAAATATTTGTCGTCTGTGTGTTATCCTGACTTCGTCCCGTAAATAAACGTCGTTTGTGTTGTATCTTCTACTAAAGAACTGATCATTGTGTGTACTTATCATCTTCTCACACCCTACACACCCACTATACGAGTAAAAGAACCCAACGGATTAAGAAAGATAAGAAATCTGTAACAATATCATATTGAAAGCGGCATCACAAGTTAATAAATTAAAAAATATATATAAAAGGAAAAGGCTCTTAAATTGCGTGTGTGTTTAGAGCAATTATTCTAGATTGCACAACTTTAAATTTCCCTTTCAAACTGCTGATAGTTATATTTTTGCTAATCTTTCACCAGTTGAGAAGGTTTTCTATAAACCTTATAAATAACTCATTTTTAGTAGATCTTTTTTCTTTAAAATATGTATACTTTTTGATGACAGAAGTTTGTTCTCTATAGGAAATGTTTGCATATTATAATGCTTTCACATCGTCTTTAATTTCATTTCATATCTTCATTTCCTAACACAAAAAAATATTTGTTCTAATAATCAATGTGCAAAATGATGCACAATTCTATTTTTCGAATTCTTTATTCTATTTACATGATCTATTAGTACAGAATTATATTTACTAAATAATTTGAAATAATAAACTTTAAAAAATTCCATTGGTGAACATTCCTTTCATTTCATGGGTTCTTCGAAGTGGAAGATAATCACATACTTAAAATAGAATGCATTTATAGTTTTTTGGAATAGTCATTTAAATCGTTCCGTTTTCTTATTTGTAGTAACTTGATTGGTATCATCAATAGTCGAACATAAATTTAGTCTCTTTAGTAATTCTTTCTAATCGATAAACGAATTAATATGACAACTTTCATGACCTTGAATTACAGTTGAAAACTTTCTCCAGTTACTCTAACAGCATATAAATTGTGTTTATTGTCCATTTCTTCTCTTTTTTGATAAAAATATACAACAAAAACCAAATATGAAGTCTTGTGTTTTTGAATAAATTAACCAATTGCAGAGGTTAATTGAATAGTTGGGTTTCAATAAATTAACTTAATAAATTAACCGATGTGACCAATTGGGTTTGAATAAACCAATTGGTCACATTTAAACCCAATTGACTGAAACCAATTGGGTTTGAATAAATTAACCAACTGGGTTTCAAAATTTTGAAATTTTTAAAGCTATATATAACATGGGAAATGATTTATCTTCAATATTCATAGCAATAATTCTTTTATGTGTGTGTGACTTATGGCATTTTACAAAACCATTGACAGTTATCTCTCTGCGATTTAGGCCGATTGAGGGTCTCTTGTTTTTAGATGGTGCCAACAAGAGTACGACTTAGCTACACATGCATCCAAACCCTTTTTAAGGAGCGGCCTTCATTCATGCATTTCGTTCACTCATCCACATATCCTAATTTAGACCTGAATTAGAGAACGATCACCTCTGAACCTGTACTCTCAGTGGTATTACTCTCGACATGAAGAACTTTGTGACCACAGCATTTTTATACTTACCCCAGTACATGGAGAGTTTTCGGCCGGCAGGGTTCGAACTCACAACCTAATGGATGTGAGTGCAACGTCCTACAGGCCAGGCTATCCCGCCTTATACAAAGTTCCTTTATGTTGTACAGGTCCGGTTTTAACACGAAACATTCTAAACTTACAGGTTATAATATTTGGTCATGAATCTGGATCACTCCTATTCACTTTAACATGTACGTTATTGTCATTTTCTTCGTTATTTTCTCATTCTAACATAATTTTATAAACACGAACTCTTCAACGAATTTCACAATTTCCAATGTTTTTTTTTACAGGTAAAGCTGTGTAGTTTTTTCGGTCGAAGCTTGAATTTTCTAACCTTTGAATCAGATTCTTAAAGCAGACGAAAAATCTCGATTTTTATCCATGTAAATTATAGCATATTTATAAAGCACTAGCTGGTATCTGGCGCGTTTCTGCTGCAGAAGAAATAATTTTGGGAACATCGTTTGGAATTTGAGAGAGTTATCTTGTTTGATTAGGAATGATAGAAAGAATAGCATTTATTTCCTTGTCGGCAAAGAATAATTAATCGAAATTGGATGATATATAAAAGGAGAAGCGTAAATAATATTAATAATGTTTTTTAAAACTTTAATATTCAAGATTTTAAGATTGACAATATTTTTTTTGTCGTTTTTTCATCTTCAGCAGAAACAATTAAGTGCAAGTAATAAGTATTTGAAGTTTCATTGTAATTGGATGAGCGGTACGGCAGCGCATAAGAGACATACGGACAAACATTCGTTTTTATTTGTATAGATGAATTTCCCTTAATCATTCTTTTAAAACGTTTATTCTTTTGTAACGTTTATGTAGACATCTTTACATAAATGCAACATTTTTTAATTTTGAGGTGCTTCTTTTAGAAACATTCTCGGTTTCTGAATTAGAAAATTCAGATTTATTTTTCCCTTTCTATTTTCGAATACAAATACAATGAAAAAACAATAACGAGAGTGTCTCTCCAAAATGCTCTCTAATAAAGGCGTTATTCCAAAAAAACTATATCCATGGACTCTTTTGGTGCCTGGTATGCGGTTAGTTTAGTTTAATTATATTAACGTCCCTTTTAAAGCAACACGAGGGCTATTTTGGGACGGACCTCGTCATTTTGGACCAAGGTCAGATGACGAGGACGACACCTGAACTGGCATCCCCCTCTCCACACCACGCCACACCAGCGGGAGGACGTTTGGCCTGACAGATTTAACGTGCAAGAGACCCTCTCACACGACGGTTCTTCGGGGGAATCGAGTCTCGAAACTGAAACCCACCGGTTCCAAACCCGAGACCTTACCACCAGGCCACCGCGGCTCCTGGTATGCGGTTAACAGTCTTCGAAGACACAATTTGTGTTTTAGACGCGTTTTCCCCATTCGATTAAATAAAAAAAAATGTAATACAATTTTTTTTTCTGTCACAAACTCCATACCCAGTTTGACACATTTTAGTCATTACTGTTTTAAATTATTAATTTACATGCTTTTGAAAGCGCGGACATAGTCCAACTAAGGCAGAAGCATTTGAGCCCTCCCCCCTTCCAGAGTGAGGGAGGTGGGGCTCAAATTGAAAGTCAATAGATGAACAAAACGATATTTCTTCCGGCTATCAGACGGGAAGGGGGGACTTCATAGTTTAGGTTTTAGTTAATTTTCTAGTTTCTCGAGAAGTTTTGTTTAAACTGACGGTACAGGGATGGCTTTGTAGCTGGAACTATCAGCCGCAGAGCTACCAAATTTTGTACTGGAATCATTAAAGAGACGGGAAAAAGAAATCCATGGAAAAAAATTGTTCGGAAAATTGCTGATAGGGGGAATGTTGCACTTCAGATCTAAATTTTAAGTTTAACTGCATGATGAAACTTTCAAGAGCTACACTAAACAGATAAATGAATAACACAAAACTAATTTTTTCCTCAAATGTGCTTTATTCGAAAAAATAACTTTTGTAAATGGTTACAAATTTAATTTTTAAAAAAAGAGGATATTCTATTCGAGTTCCTTTTATTCTTCGTTCTTTTGTTTTTATTTGGTAGAATCACTTTCCTGAGTAAGACATTAACTATTTTCAATATGATCTCCGTTTTTTTGGACTAAGCATTGCATTCTGTTCAACGCACTCTCCACAGCTGAATGCAATATTTCAGAAGGCATGCTCATAACGGTCCGTCTTATGTTTCCCCTTAAAACTGATAAGCCCTGGAATCCACCAAGAATAACTTACGATTTTAAATAATCCTCCAGAAAAAAGTTACATGGTGTTAAATCTGGGGAACGAGGTGGCCATGCAACAAAAAAACAGAGACTAATGACTCTTTATTCGGCAAATTGATGGCGCAACAGTTGCTGCATGGATGTACCTATATGTGGTTGGGCTCCATACTACATAAAGACAATTTTGTCTAAACATTGCCTTTACTGAAATGGTATAACAAAACTATTCAACACATCATGATATATTTGAGCGTTTATGGAAATTGTCTGCGATACTGCCTGGGTAATAGCCTGAAAAAAGTATGGTCCGGTGATAAAATATACTCTAAAACCACACCAAACACTTTTTGAGAACGAAGTGAAATTTCTTGTAATTCATGAGGTTGTTGAGATGCTCAAATTCTAGAATTCTAAGTGTTCAAATTAAAATGCTTCTCATCAGTGCAGAGAATTGTCCAAGGCCAAGCCTCGTCAACTTCCATCCTAGCAAGAAATGTCAAAGCAAAGGTTAATCGAAGATCATAATCTGTAGGTTTTAATTGATACAAAAAGATAATTTCATATTTATAAAATTGAAGAATTTTTCTTAAAACTTAACATATTGTTGAAGCACTAAACATCCAGTTGCTGGGCAACTCCATTCGGGTTATTACCAGCAATGCTCGTCTGATTTCTTTCAATGATTGCAGTTGCAACATCTGTGACCGTATTCGCCCATACCTGTTTCCGTCATCTACCTGGCCGAGTAGTGCGAGAGCCTGTTTTTTCAAATTTTTTATCATTGCCTTCAATGCATTAATTGGTAGAGGTCCTTTATGTAAATTGTTTCGACTTAATTTGCAAAGACTGGCCGCTGCATTGGATTGATTAACATAAAACAGCTTCAGAAGTAATGGACGCTGTGCTAAAGTGAGATGCATTTCACAAATCAACTGATACCTGAAATAATTTTCAACAGCCCTCTTCTATTTTTATTACTCGAAATATTAGCTCTGGTGTGAGAATTTTGCATTTTACAATTATTTATACGAAATTTTAACCTTTTTTTAAAGTGTAAAGCACCACATTTCCCCCTATCGACAACTTGTAAAACTAAACTTTTTATCACTGTTTCTTTTTTTTTATGTTGTCAATAGTCCATGCGTAAAATAATTGGTGGCTTTGTGGAAAATATTCAAAATACAGAGGTTTTTTTGCCTACCGCCAGTTTAAATATTATTTATAATGAGGTGAAAAAGTTCTTCATCACTAAAGCAGTAAAGCAGAAGGGGACCCCGTAGAAGTTTTTGTCCAGCGCCCAAATTTGGCTAAGTCGGGCCCTGAGATGCAGATCGACAAAAGGCCGATATTTTATTGGATTTGATTCAAAATTTTATGAATGTTTACGCTGTAGATGTTAAATGTGTATTCCGAATTCCATCTAAAACTTTTCGTTATATATATATATGTTACTGTGAGAGACCGAAATTGGAGAATGTCGACATTCGCTGGTGAATGTCAACACATACCAAAAACGTTGGTGAAAGACCGTACAATTGATTACATTTCTTGCACTTTCGGATCATCGCCGGTATATGTCGACAATCACAGACAAGCTTTGGTGGAATTTGAAAAGATGATTAAAGAGCTCGTAAAGGAGATAACAGAAGGCAACGTCAACAAAGAGGTGCGGCCTAGAGCACGTTGTGTTTTGCTGGAACACAAGGTCAACAGAGAAATATTGAGA
This sequence comes from Argiope trifasciata, assembly GCA_026543055.1. Classification (NCBI taxonomy): domain Eukaryota; kingdom Metazoa; phylum Arthropoda; class Arachnida; order Araneae; family Araneidae; genus Argiope; species Argiope trifasciata. Next base: position 7,745 of record JAPMOQ010033907.1, read on the forward strand.
TAAGAAAATGCAAATCTGCATTTCTCCTCTCCGGATACGGAGAGATGAAACGCATATTCAAGATTCACCATTAGTGCATTGTGGATGTCGACATTTGCCGGTGTAAGTGAGAAATGAGGATATCTAGCAAATATTTCGGACATACACCAAGCGACTACGTGAATGTTGACATTCACCAGCGAATGTCGACATTCTCCAGATTTCGGACTTTCACGGTAACATATATATATATATATATATTAAACTAATTTAAAATTTTTGAAGCAGATGGTAGGTTTGAAGACATTGAAGAAGATTTTTTATTTTAAAGTTTGCTTTATTCTAGCTCTTGAGAAAAGCAGGCATATTTACAAGCAGAAGGGATAAAAAAGGCAGAAATTGATTTTCTCTAATTTTATATTGTATATTTTGATAGGGAAACCATTGTTTATAGTGCCATTATATATTAATATTTTGATAGGGATTTCTGGCACACTTTGATCGCATGATAAGGGAAACATAGAGACCTTTTTAAAAAAGTATTTGTCAAGTCAGCAATTTTGATCGTTCACTCTCACCGTGGGATTCGCCGACTAAACATTTTTGCAAAGCATTTATTATATTAATTAAGTAGATAACATGGAATTAGATCAGGAAATAAGAGAATATTTTTAGAATGAAGTTACAATGGGCTAAATTAAGATAGAACTTTAGAAATTAATTGGATTTAAATTAAATGTTAAAATTTCATTATATATATATATATTTATTTATTTATTTATATAATCTGGGTTATAATGAGAAATAAATTCTAAAAATTCTAATTTAGGATTCCAAGAAACAAGAGGGTAAATATCTTTTACAATTATCTTGGAATTTCAGATCACATACATTTCTGTGGTAATTTTGAATCGAAAATGAAACTTAAACATTTCCTGTCCTGAAACCATGGGATTGCTACAGAGTAATTTTAAAGAGTGGGTTTTTTTCTGTTTTTGGAAATGAAACAAGTTATATTTGTGCTACATTTACAGCAATTTTCCATTTCCAGAACTAAGGTTGGAGTTGCCATTAATGGTTATGAAACTGAGGCTTTATTTAGTACTAGTATCACTGTGTCATCAGTAAATAAGCATGATTTAGTGTTAATTCTATCTGATTTCACTAATGAAACGAGGCCTGGCGGTAAGGTCTCGGCTTCGGAATCGGAGGATTGCAAGTTCGAGGCCCAATTCCATTGAAGAACCGGCTTTTAAGTGGGCCAGGTGCACGTTAAATCCATTGGGGTCAAACGTCCTCCCTCTGGTGTGGTGTGGAATGGGCCAGCTCAGGTGTCTAACCTCAGTTCAAAGTGACGAGGTCCGTCCCCAAATAGCCCAAGTGTCCTTCAAAACGGAACGTTAATGTAACTAAACTTCACTAATGAAAATTTAGTACAAATAGAAATTTAGTTCCTCACCTGCGACACACGATTCTGAGTGTTGTGAAGATTGGAGAATTCTGGATTAACATGAATGATGTGAGAATCCGTTAGATAATAATAAGCGCAGAAAAAAATTGGGCCATCTTGATCTATAGACGAAATGTTGATGGAAAAAAAAAACCCTAATAATAATAAATATTTCTTAGTTTTAATTTGTGTTTGTTTGAATACATAAACTTTGTAAATTAATTTGAAACATGTGCCCAAATTTAATTTTGACACATGCACCCCAAAGTCATAGGATCTTTAGGCTGTTGATTATAATACATTTTTGATACTCAGATCCTGTTCTTTATTATTATAAATCGCGAAATGCTGTAGTGCAGGGGCCTGAAAATAAAAATTAAACATTTGCAATAAACTAAAATAAACCATTGCCTTGTGGCACCTTTATTAGAGAGTATAGTATAATCTGTAATAAAGGTGCCACAAGGCAATGGTTTATTTTAGTTTATTGTAAATGTTTAATTTTTATAAGTTTTTATAATATATTTTTATCCTTATAATATATTTTAAATTAACTTTAAAAAAAGCTCAATTCAGAATTTAAAGCTCAATTCAGAACTTAAAGCTCAATTCAGAATTACACACTAAAAGTTCACAAAATGACAGGTAAATGAATAAGAGCCAATTAATAAAACAAATCCAAAATACTATAATTAAAGAATTATTTAAACGAAACAGAAGTAACCACGGAATCGAAACTAAAAATCATTACTGATTCAAACAAGTTTAAGAATTAAAAAAGTTTTTAAATCAATCATTGTATTTGGAGAGCGCAAATACAGCTATAACTAAAATACAAATGAATCTAAATTAATTAACAAAATAAGCTAAGCTAAAAGTAACACAACCGAATCAAAACAATAATCAATAGAAAAAGAATCCGGTCTGAAAACTTCGTCTAGGGCCACTTTCAAGCAAGTATTCCAAAAAAGGGATTTTTTTTTTCTGTGAGGCATCGGCATATATATATATATTAGTTTCTATGCAAAAAGGGAACTGGAATGCCTGAGTGCATTATTGTGTACCTCCGGTTCAGAAAGATTCAGAGTTCGAAGAAATCATGTCCCTTCATTCTTTTGCATTATACACTGAAGTGACAAAAGTTATGGGATGACTGTTAATATCGTGTCGGTCCTCCTTTTGCCCGGCGAAGTACAACAACTCGACGTGTCATGGAGTCCACAAGTCGTTGGAAGTCCTCTGCAGGAATATTGAGCCATGCTGTCTGTATAGACGTCCATAATTGTGAAAGTGTAGATGGTGCAGGAGTTTGGGCACGAATGGACCTTTCGATGATGTCCCATAAATGCTCGATGGGACTCCTATCGGGCGATCTAGGTGGCCAGATCATGTGCTGGAATTGCCCGGAATGTTCTTCAAACCAATCACGAACAGTTCTGGCCTGGTGACATGGCGCATTGTCATCCATAAAAATCACATCGTTGTGTGGGTACGTGAAGTCCATGAATGGCTGCAAGTGATCTGCAAGCAGCTGAACATAACCATTTCCAGTCAATGATCGGTTCAGTTGCACCAGAGGACCGAGTCCATGCCATGTAAAAACAGCCCACACCATTATACAGCCGCCACCAGCTTGAACAGTGCCTTGTTGACAGTTTGTGTCCATGGCTTCGTGAGGTCTGCGCCACACTCGAACTCTACCATCAGCTCGTAACAACTGAAATCGTGACTCATCTGACCACGCCACAGTTTTCCACTGGTCTAGGGACCAGTCGATATGCACGAGCCCAGGAGAGTCGCTGCAGGCGATGTCGTGCTGTCAGTAAAGGCACTCGAGTCGGTCTTCTGCTGTCATAGCTCAAGGAAGACAAATTTCGCCGCACAGTCCTATCAGACACGTCCCTTGTACGTCCCGCATTGATTCCTGCAGTTATTTGACGAAGTGTTGCGTGTCTATTAACACTGACCATTCTACACAGACGTCGGCGGTCTCGGTCGTTAAGTGCAGGTGGTCGCTCACTGCGCTGTCCATGTTGGGATGTGATGCTTGAAATTTCATACTCTCGACACACTGTTGATACTGTGGATCTCGGAATGTTGAATTCACTAACGATATCCGCAATGGAATGACCCATGCGTCTAGCTCGAACTAACATTCCACGTTCAAAGTCTGTTAATTCTTGTCGTGCCGCCATAAATCACGAAAAACCTGTTCACATGAATAACTTGAACACAAATGAAAGCTCTGGAAAGCGAACTGCGCATTTATACTTTTTCGCTGTGATACTACTGCCATCTGTATATTTGCATATTGCTATCCCATGACTTTTGTCACTTCTGTGTGTGTGTGTGTATATATATATATATATATATATATATATATATATATATATATGTATGTATGTATGTGTGTGTGGTAAATTAATTCCACGAGAGGGCGCCAAGCACTTCTTCCGGTGTTAATCAACAGTCAGAGGGGAGAGGGCAGAGAGAGTTCCGAACACCACAGAATACGGACCGTTCCGCTACCGTCGGCCGAGAAGTGTCGCGACCTGAAACCGTTGAGACATGATCCTGTTCAAAGGGCCGAAACTGGAATTCTTGTGTGAAAGAATTCATTTGCAAATGCTCAGGATGCCACGCGTAGGTGAAAAAGAGCAACTGCTGTTATCTACTGTTCATCTCCCTGACGTTGAAATTAATTCTTCATCAGTGAAACTTCATTGTAAAAATCCTGTTATGTTTAACCATTCAATAAACCAATACTCTAAACCAGTGGACTGATGCATTAAAACCCATCACA
>JAPMOQ010033916.1:0-10173 GCA_026543055.1 Argiope trifasciata
GTTGCAGAAACATGCAAGAATTGCTAATTACCGCGATCACCGTCTAATTATTGAAGTCACCAACGCGAGCTGGCTGAATCGATTGCGTTATGAAAAAGAATTCATGCTCTCATCCCTAAGGAAAACAGTACTCCCTGAATTAAGTGGCATTGATTTTATCATTAATCCAGACATCGACAAAGTAGAAAAAAAAACAGGGCTACCAGGCAAAACCACAGCAACTCACTATAAATTAACGATAGAAAGCGCACATCTTATTGAAAATTTAGCCAAAAACTGCAAAGCGGGCTTAAAAGATTCGTTGATTAAGCTTGCGCAGCATGCAAAAAAAACGAATAATAATTGAAAGTGGGATTAATCTTAAAGAAGCGTCGATGACGATTGGTTGTTATTATTCTTTATTATAAAGTGCAAGGCATAAACGAGTTTGGTAACAAAAACGTAGTATTAAATAATAAAGATTAAATCAAATTTTACATCGAAAAGGAGCGCATCCAATGAACAACGACATAACCCTGTATCTGACAATTGGTATAATTATTGGGATTATATTCGGTGTTATTCTTGCTAGTATCTTGAATCCAAAGTTCCGTAATTATAAAAGAATTAAAAAAGAGTTAGAAACCACACAACAGCAACTTGCCAACCAAAAACAATTGCTTGTTAAACATTTTTCTCACAGTGCTGGACTATTAGATAAAATGGCTAAAGATTTCAGGCGGTTATATCAACACATGGCTGAAAATTCCACCTCATTCTTAGCAGATGTCGACCTGAATGACCCGAGGTATGCGATAACTGATTTTGAGAAAAAAGAAGGGGATTGCTTAGAAATCCCAGAGCATAAAGAACAACCAAAAGACTACCCAAGCAACCCATCGGGTTTATTAAAAAAAGGAAAAGCCCGTAAACATTAGGTTGATTTGTTATTAGACATTAGTATGACGCCATAACAGGGTGTTGCGCCGTTCTTCGATTAGCCTGTCACTTTTAGCCTGGGAGTAATAACGATGATTAACTACCAATATAAAAATAAATCATTAGGGTTTTGTGCTGCTCTATTAATTAGCTTATTGATTACCCCCATTTCACTTGCCTTCGCCGCTTTGCCTTCCCTGTTTAATTACAATGAGGGGAAAAATGCAACACCAACCCTTGCACCGATGATAGAAAAAGTGTTGCCTTCTGTCGTCAGTATTAAGGTCAAAGGAAAAACCAAAATTTATGACCACATCCCAAATGAACTCCGTCGATTTTTTGGAACCAGTGAACAGATTGAACAACCTTTTCAAGGCTTAGGTTCCGGCGTTATTATCAACGCGCAAAAAGGATATATCATCACCAATAATCATGTAATCGATCATGCTGACTCAATAAAAATTATAGTAAACGATGGTCGTGAATTCGATGCACAATTACTTGGAAAGGATGAAGAATCGGATATTGCCCTACTCAATATTGCTAACCCCAGTGGTCTCACCGCCATGACATTGGGTAATTCAGATCATCTGAAAGTGGGCGATCTTGCTCTAGCTATTGGTAACCCCTTTGGAATTGGACAGACAGTAACACTGGGTATTATTTCCGCGCTTGCTCGTACTGGCTTAAATAAAAATGGGTTTGAAAATTATATTCAGACGGATGCGTCCATCAATCAAGGCAATTCTGGGGGTGCTTTGATTAATTTACATGGCGAGTTAATTGGTATCAACACCGCAATTATCGCGCCGAGTGGGGGCAATGTCGGAGTTGGATTCGCTATACCCAGTAATATTATTAACAATTTGGCCGAGCAATTAATTAAATTTGGTCAAGTAAAACGCGGTACCCTGGGTATTCGAGTTAACGCGCTTACCGCAGATATTGCAAAAGCGTTTGAGCTAAAGGTGCAAAAAGGCGCTTTTGTTAATGAAGTCACTAAAAATTCTGCGGCTGCTAAAGCTGGCATTCGACCTGGTGATGTCATTACAACATTAAACGGCAGAAAAATTGAAAGCCTGGGGGAATTACGCACACTCATTGCTACAACTGGCGCTGACCGTGAAATCAAATTAGGCATTATCCGTCGCGGTGAAACAATCAACGTAACGGCTAGATTAGAAAACAGTAACGAAGTAACCCTGTTAGCGCACTCATTACATCCTGCTCTCGATGGTGCAGTACTTATTAATAGTAAAGTGAATAAACAACCTGGTGTAATGATCCAAACTATTCTTCAACATTCAAATGCTGATCGATCGGATTTGCAAAAAGGGGACTTAATCGTTGGTGTCAATCGTAAGCGGGTAATCAACATAGAGAGTTTAAAAAATATTATAAACAGCAAGCCCCCGGTTATTGCTCTTAACATACTCCGTGGAAATAATGAACTCTATTTAATTTTAAAATAATAAGTACTAAATACATGTTTGCACCACTGACGCTTTTAACATTGGTCGTGGTTGCAAACCTTCAAAAATTAGACTGGTGATTTGAGTAAATCCCTAATCAGGCAACCACGTTATGTTCAAAAAAATTGTTTGGCCGCTATTCATTGGTTTCGTCATGGCGGCCTTATTACTTGTGATTTTTCCTTCACTCCGTGGTGGCGATCGCACTTCACTCCCCGCTATGCTTTTCAACGCTAAGCCAGTCAGTTATTATGATGCGGTAAGAAAAGCCGCCCCAGCAGTGGTGAATATATACAGTCGAGCTGAATACGATGATAAGGCGTCCAAGCAACCCGACATTATCCCATTAGGATCTGGGGTAATAATGAGTAAAAAAGGGTACATTCTCACTAATCATCATGTCATTGACGGCGCAGCCCAAATTATTGTTGCCTTGCAAACAGGACAGATTTATCAAGCCATGGTCATCGGTTCCGATAAACTCATTGATTTAGCCGTATTAAAAATCGACGCCAATAACCTGCCAGTTATCCCAATCAATTTAAAACAAGAACCACATATTGGTGATGTGGTATTGGCGATTGGCAATCCTTATAATATTGGTCAAACCATTACTCAGGGCATCATTAGCGCAACTGGGCGAGATGGGCTTAGCCCCTATCGGAGACAAAATTTTATTCAAACCGATGCCTCTATCAATTATGGTAATTCAGGAGGTGCATTGGTTAATTCACTAGGCGAATTGATCGGCATCAATACCCTTTCTATTACGAAAAATAATCTCACCGAAATTTCTGAAGGATTAGGCTTTGCTATACCCACTGCATTAGCAACAAAAATAATGGGTAAATTAATCCAGGACGGTCAAATTATCCGCGGCTATATTGGTATTGATGGATTAGAGTTTGCACCATCACAGGATGATAAAGGAACACGGCGCGTGCTTGGTATCTTAGTCACCAATACGGATGCGCCCGCTAAACGAGCGGGGATCAAACCTAATGATATCATCATTTCTGTTAATGATAAACCCGTGACTTCAATTATAGACACCATGGATCATATCGCTGAAACAGCGCCCAACACGACTATTCCAATTACAGTATTAAGAAATGGCAAAAAAGTTAATCTAAAATTAGTTGTGACTAAACACCCTATCTAATCTTGACAAATTAGGTTTATATTGTATAATTCTTCACCTTATTATAAAGGTATTAATTGCATTTGTATGGTGTATGGCTAGCACGACTAGCCTTATAGCGATACAACATAAAAAATGAGGTTTCTATGAAACAAGGTATCCACCCAGCTTATCAAGAAATTACGGCTACGTGTTCTTGCGGTAATGTGATAAAAACACACTCAACGCTCAATCGAAATATCCATCTTGATGTGTGTGGTGAATGTCACCCTTTTTATACCGGTAAACAACGTGATGTAGCAACCGGTGGCCGTGTCGATAAATTTAAACAACGTTTTGGCATGGTCGGCGGAAAAAAATAACGGCTTTTTACGCCATTCATCATAAAATAAAGGCGCCTTAAGGCGCTTTTATTTTATCTGTCTTTACTATAAATTATCAGTCAATAATCAACATGATCAGGATCGATACCCAGTTGGCGCATCATTGTTTTCGCTTCTTCTGGAATTTCATCATCGCGATCTTTCATTAAATCATTATCACTCGGTAGCGGCTGGCCAGTAAACGCATGCAGAAAAGCTTCACACAGTAATTCACTATTGGTACCATGGCGCAAATTATTAACCTGCCGACGCGTGCGCTCGTCAGTTAATATTTTTAATACTTTTAACGGGATCGATACGGTGATTTTTTTTACTTGTTCACTTTTTTTACCACGCTCCGCATAGGGACTAATATAATCCCCATTCCATTTCGCCATGTAACTCACCTATCTGTATTTGCTATCATGCAGGTCAACTCGAAGATTTTATTTTAGCGAGCTTTAAATCAATTGGCAATTGCCCGACTAGACAGTTGGCAACTTGGCTAGATTCTGCTTATTATCGGTTGTTCTTTGTCTGACCATTTCAAATAAACATATACCGGTTGCAACGGATACATTCAAAGAGGAAACGGTTCCGTTCATTGGAATGCGAATTAATTGGTTACAGTGATCTTGAGTTAAGCGCCGCATCCCTACCGCCTCAGCCCCCATAACGAGCGCTAAAGGGCCATCATAGCTACCCTCAAACACCGATTTCTCCGCTTCACCGGTTGTTCCAACAATCCAAATATGTCTATCTTGCAATAAGCGCATCGTTCTCGCTAAATTGGTCACACGAATAACCGGTAAACTCTCCGATGCCCCACAAGCCACTTTTTTTACCGTGGCATTTAGCGGCGCACTTCGATCTTTAGGCGTAATCACTAGATCAATACCCGCCGCATCCGCTGTTCGCAGGCAAGCACCGAAATTGTGAGGATCCGTTACATTATCCAAAATAAGAATAAAAGGTGCATCAATGTTATCAAGAAGCGTTGATAAATCGTGTTCTTGATGCACTTTTCCCGGTTTAATTTTAGCTACAACCCCTTGGTGAACACCGCCTGACGACTGAGCATCTAAAAATTGTCGGTTTGTTAAATTAATTTTCAAACCTAACCGCGTCATTTCTTCGAGCAGTAATTTGCCTCGTTTATCCTGGCGTTCTGATAAGAAATAGACTTCGATAAAGCGTTCAGGCGCGCGTTCAAGCAGCGCTTTGATGGCATGAATACCGTAGATGATTTCAGTCATAGCCACTTATCTTAATTCTTTCTGTTGCGGTGTTTTTTAATTTTATTGTGTGCTTTTTCATTTTTTTTGTTATTTTCATGGCTACCATGACGAAAATGGCGTCGTCCTGCTGCGTTTTTACCGTGATCCTTTGCCGTTTTACCTAACCGTTTAGGTTTTTTTTCACTTTCGAGCAGTATAAAATCAATTTTATGTTCCTCAAGATTAACAGATTCCACTTTCACCCGAACTTTATCGCCTAATTGATAAATATAACCTGAAGCTTCCCCCACCAATCGGTGTTTGGCAGGATCGTAGTAATAATAATCATTTTCCAAGGACGAAACATGGACCATGCCATCGATATATAAATCATCAAGCCGAACAAAAAAACCAAAATTGGTGACACCGGATACAATACCCCAATACGATTCGCCAATATGATCCAACATAAAGTCGCATTTTAACCAATCGATGACATCACGTACAGCTTCCTCAGCGCGGCGTTCCGTCATTGAACAATGCTGACCGAAATATAACGTTTCCTCGGTAGTGTATCGGTAACCCCCCGTGGCGCTTTGCTGACCTTTTTTATTGGCAAGTAGCCATTTTATCGTTCTGTGCACCAATAAATCAGGATAACGGCGTATAGGTGAAGTAAAATGCGTATAGGCCTGCAGTGCTAAACCGAAATGCCCTCGGTTCTCGGGATCATAAATGGCTTGTTTCATCGAACGTAAAACTAACGTTTGGATCATTTCATGATCGGGTCTGTCATTAACCCGGTCAAGTAGTTTAGCCATCTCTTTAGGGGTTGGGTGGGCACCACCTGACAACGGTAACCCCAGTTCGTTTAAGATTGCCCGCAAATTTGCAATACGATCAGCGTCTGGCACTTCATGGACACGGTAAAGTGAAGGAATTTTTGATTTTTCAATAAATAGGGCTGCAGCGACATTCGCAGCAATCATACACTCTTCAATGACTTTATGTGCTTCATTGCGCTCTACTACTTCAACACGTTCAATTCGCTTATCTGGCGTAAATATGAATTTAGGTTCTGGTGTTTCAAAACCAATCGCACCGCGTTCATGTCGGCTTTTTTCTAAAACCTTGTAAAGTGCATATAGCGTTTCTAAATGCGGAACTAACGGCGCATATTGCCCTCGTAGATCCTCATCGCCTTGTAATAGTTTAAATACCTTATTATAAGTTAACCTAGCATGGGAATTCATTACCGCTTCGTAAAATTGGTAATCGATCACCTTACCACGGTTTGAAATTGTCATCTCACAAACTAAGCATAAGCGATCAACTTGAGGGTTAAGTGAACAGATACCATTTGACAACGCTTCAGGCAGCATCGGCACAACACGTGAAGGAAAATAAACAGAAGTGCCCCTGAAAAATGCATCTTTATCCAGTGCGGTTTTTGGTGTTACGTAATAACTTACGTCGGCGATAGCAACAATCAATCGCCACCCTGTGTCTTTCTTTTCACAATACACCGCATCATCGAAATCTCGGGCATCTTCCCCATCAATGGTCACTAACGGCAAGCGGCGAATATCTACGCGGCCTACCTTGGCAGAATCTGACACAGTTTCAGCAATTTTTTCTGCCTCTTGCAAAACACTGTCCGGTAGAACATGCGGAATGTCGTGGTTACGAATTGCGATTTCGATCGCCAAATCGGTTTCCATACTTTCACCGAGGATTTCAACCACGCGTCCTGCTGCCTTTTGATGCCGTTCTGGACGCTTCAAGAGTTCAACCACAACCACGGCACCCATCCGCAATGTTATTTCTGGTTTTTCAGTCAAAATGATATCAAAATTAAGTCGGCTATCATCGGGAACAACAAATCCCACATCATGCTCAATGAAATACCGCCCAACAATCAAGTGATTTCTTGGCTCCAATATTCTAACAATACGTGCTTCCTGCTTACCTTTATATTTTTCCGATAGTGGCTGGGCAAGGATAACATCACCATGGAGAACGCGGCGCATTTGATCAGGAGGCAAAAAATAATCGTCTTTGTTCCCTTCCACTTTCAAAAAACCAAAGCCATCGCGATGGGCAATCACCTTCCCTTTTATCATGTGCAGTTTCTCAGGTAAGGCATAACATTTTTTTCGAGTAAAAACAACTTGGCCATCGCGTTCCATAGCACGTAATCGACGATGCAACGCTATTTTTTGTTCTTCCGTGGTCAGTTGCAACGCTTTCGCAATATTCTCAAGATTGGCTGGTTTGGCGATATCGTTCAAATGGCTAAGAATCAATTCGCGGCTGGCTATTGGCGAGTCATATTTTTCTGATTCTCTCTCAAAAAATGGGTCCTTCATCACATGTATTGTCCTTTAACGTTATTCTTTATTAGCATAACACAAGTCATGCTCACTGAGTGCGATACAAATAAAAATCGTAGAAGAACAAAACATATTATAGCGATCATCTCGTTTCTTTCGTGTCCAAAGCTGACAGAGGCAGTGAGCCTACTAACTCGTAGATTTCTCAAGTTCTTCACAACCTTTCCAAATAGGTCGATTGGGAATTTCATCACACACATTTAACTGTTGAATCATACGCTTCACTGAATTATCAATCAGTTCGTGAATCGTTTTTGGATGATGGTAAAACGCGTTAAGTGGGGGCATAATCACGGCACCCATTTCCGATGCTTTAACCATTAATCGGAGATGACCCAAATGCAACGGCGTTTCACGTACGGCTAAAATTAACGGGCGTCGCTCTTTTAATGTCACGTCGGCTGAACGAATGAGTAAATTATCACTGTAACTATTTGCAATACCGGATAGAGTTTTAATCGAACAGGGCACAACAATCATGCCCGCCGTTTCAAAAGAACCGGAAGAAATGGTCGCTGCAATATCGTTATTATCGTGATTAACATCAGCCAGTGCTTTTAAAGAAGCGCTATTACAATGTGTTTCCAATTCTAAAGAGCGTTTGGCTGAATCAGTGATAATTAAATGGGTTTCAATGCTAGGCATTTGATGCAGCAAAGCAAGCAGCCTTACCGCATATAAACACCCACTCGCCCCAGAAACTCCAACAACAATACGTTTACGCAAAATTCACTCCTTAATTGAGTTGCTAACACAGTTATCGTTGACAACCAGCATTATAAATTTCAAGACTTTCTGATTCACTGAGTAAAGGCATTTTGTTTTTATCCGCACGTAATTGATTTAGTGTGCGTAGATACGCCTCGTCAATATCATTAGTTACATATTGCCCATCAAATACTGAACAGTCAAATTGATCGATTGCTGGGTTTATCATACTGAGTGCTTTTATTAAATCACTTAAGTCTTGGAAAATAAGACCATCTGCGCCAATGTACTGCATTATTTCATTGTGACTGCGTCCGTGTGCGATCAGCTCATCGGCCGTTGGCATATCAATACCATAGACATTTGGAAAACGGACCTCAGGCGCGGCTGAAGCCAAATAAATTTTCTTCGCTCCGACGGAACGTACCATTTCCACAATTTGTTTTGACGTGGTTCCTCTTACTATGGAATCATCCACTAATAATACATTTTTTCCTTGAAATTCAACAGGGTTAGCATTTAACTTACGCCGAACAGAGCGCTGCCGCTTTTGTTGCCCTGGCATAATAAAAGTACGGCCAACATACGGGTTTTTCACGAATCCTTGCCGATAAGGTTTGTTCAAAATACGGGCTATTTCTAATGCCGCATCGCAGGAAGTTTCTGGAATGGGAATGACGACATCAATTTGGAGATGTGTCCATTCACGCTCGATCTTTTGACCGAGCATTTTGCCCATATTGATTCGAGCCTGATAAACGGAGATATTGTTGATTAAGGAATCGGCTCGGGCCAAGTAAACATATTCAAATATGCAAGGACAATGCTTGGGATTGAGTGCACATTGCTTAGAGAATAATTGACCGGCCTCAGTAATATAAATGGCCTCGCCAGGTTGAACATCTCGCACAAATTGAAAATTTAGGCTATCCAATGCGACACTTTCAGAGGCGACCATGTATTCAATACGTCCGCCGGTTAATCGGCGTTGGCCCAGTACCAGTGGCCTTATTCCATTTGGATCGCGAAAAGCAATCACGCCATGCTCAATGATCATCGCGACACAAGCATAAGCACCAGAAATAATTTTATGCAAAGCGGTGATGGCTGAAAAAATATGCTCTGCCTCAAGACGATAGGTCGAAAATTTAGCTAATTCCAACGCTAAGACATTGATTAATATTTCTGAATCGGAATCCGTGTTGATATGTCGTTTACCTTCTTGAAATAATTTATCTCGAAGTTGGCTAGCATTCGTTAAATTACCATTGTGAGCTAGCGTGATGCCATAGGGTGAATTGACGTAGAATGGCTGTGCCTCTGAAATACTTGCCGTTCCTGCTGTCGGGTATCGCACATGGCCTATACCAATATGACCTTGTAAGTAACGCATGTGTGCCGCATCAAAAACATCCCTCACCAAGCCATTGGCTTTACACAACTTAAAGCGGTTGTTGTCATCGATAGTGACAATACCGGCTGCATCTTGGCCTCGATGTTGTAACACCGTTAATGCATCATAAATGGATTGATTAACCGGAGTAAAACCAACAATACTAACAATACCACACATAACGCACCTCAAAGTTAAACAATTAGCCAAACGCTTGAATCAATACTTTAGAAAAACTGATGAGCTTTGTAAATAATCATAAAACCAACGAATAATATAACGAAAATGCGGAATCAATTGTGAATCTCGCCATAATGGCCCATTTGACAGCGGCGTGAATGTATCAACGAAAAATAAGATCGCCGCGACTATCAACACCCCTCTCAACAAACCAAAGCAGACACCGAGCAACCGATCGGTCCCACTCAATCCGGTTTTTTCGACAAGAAAGCCGATAACATAACTGACAATTGAACAGACAATCAAAGTTATAATAAATAGAATAGCGATTGCCACCGCGTTACGAACAAAGCTATCTTGAAAGTAAGTTAAATAGTCAGTAATGTAAA
>JAPMOQ010033924.1:0-11852 GCA_026543055.1 Argiope trifasciata
GAAAGAAGACCTGAAACCTTCTATTAATACATTTCGAAAAAATTAGAGGGCAAAAAACCTTCGATTTTTGCAACTAAAAACAGGAATACTATTCCATAAGTCTAAATTTTATGCAATCTCTTTATTAGTTGAAAACGCTTCACGTTACTAACATGCACGTAAGTCTTTGGGAAAATTTAATATCAGTTGATAAAAAAAAGAATAGGGGTGACCGAAAGTCCATTGCTAGTGGTCTCACAGCCTGCACGTCTCCAGTTAAGCGTTAATACGCTTTATTCCTTATCGTTAGTCCTCTGTACTTTCATTCTTTCTGAATTACACTGAAGTGACAAAAGTCATGGGATGACTGTTAATATCGTGTCGGTCCTCATTTTGCCCGGCGAAGTGCAACAACTCTACGTGTCATGGAGTTCACAAGTCGTTGGAAGACCTCTGCAGGAATATTGAGCCATGCTGTCTGTATAGACGTCCATAATTGTGAAAGTGTGAATGGTGCAGGAGTTTAGGCACGAACGGACCTTTCGATGATGTCCCATAAATGCTCGATGGGATTCATATCGGGCGATCTAGGTGGCCAGATCATGCGCTAGAATTTTCCGGAATGTTCTTCAAACTAATCGCGAGCAGTTCTGGCCCGGTGACATGGCGCATTGTCATCTATAAAAATCCCATCGTTGTGTGGGTAAGTGAAGTCCATGAATGGCTGCAAGTGATCTGCAAGCAGCTGAACATAACCATTTCCAGTTAATGATCGGTTCAGTTGCAGCAGAGGACCGAGTCCATGCCATGTAAAAACAGCCCACACCATTATGCAGCCAGCACCCGCTTGAACAGTGCCTTGCTGACAGTTTGGGTTCATGACTTCGTGGGGTCTGCGCCACACTCGAACTCTACCATCAGCTCGTAACAACTGAAATCGTGACTTATCTGACCCCGCCACGGTTTTCCACTGGTCTAGGGACCAGTCGATATGCTCACGAGCCCAGGGGAGTCGCTGCAGGCGATGTCGTGCTGTCAGTAAAGGCACTCGAGTTGGTCTTCTGCTGTCATAGCCCAAGGAAGACAAATTTCGCCACACAGTCCTATCGGACACGTCCCTCGTACGTCCCTCATTGATTCCTGCAGTTATTTGACGAAGTGTTGCGTGTCTATTAACATTGACCATTCTACACAGACGTCGGCGGTCTCGGTCGTTAAGTGCAGGTGGTTGCCCACTGCGCTGTCCATGATGGGATGTGATGCCTGAAATTTCATACTCTCGGCACACTATTGATACAGTGGATCTCGGAATGTTGAATTCACTAACGATATCCGCAATGGAATGACCCATGCGTCTAGTTCCAACTAACATTCCACGTTCAAAGTCTGTTAATTCTCGTCGTGCCGCCAAAAATCACGAAAAACCTGTTCACATGAATAACTTGAACTCAAATGAAAGCTCTGGAAAACGAACTGCGCATTTATACTTTTTCGCTGCGATACTACTGCCATCTGTATATTTGCATATTACTATCCCATGACTTTTGTCACTTCAGTGTATATCATAACTTTAGAGAAGTAGTGCCGGTGTTCTGGCATAGGGATAGCGTGTCTTCCCCGTGATCTGAGCGTCCCGGTTCGGGTATGGTTGTTCTATCTGTGAGTAGCGTGACTGTGCCCCCCTGTAAAAAGGGGCCATGCACACGAATGTGAAGCATGACGTAAAGCATGGCGCTACTGAAAAAAGCAAACAGGAGGTGCTTAATTTCGGCTTAAATACAAGAGATGCTCACTTTTGCCTAAAGTATCTGTCAGCGGCCTTGTAAAAGTGCTATAAGTCAGAACAACATAGAAACAGTAATGATTTCAATAAGGTATAAAACTTGCAAACGTAAATAAATAAATTTAAAAGAATAATTTTTTATTGTATTGACTAAAAATATCAGTCGAAATCTGCATATACTTTTAAGAGATATACTAATTTAATCAATTTAAGTATTTAATTTTTAACGATTCGTAATTTTGGTAAAATAATTCAAAAATTGTTAATTCCCTTTTAAATCTTACGATATACGCTTGAAGCAAACATCTTAAAATCCTTCAAATGCTTAAAAAGTATTTGCTTTTAGTCACAAAGAGTCGTTTTCCACCCAAGATATAAATGTAAGGATGGAAGTGAAATATCTGAAGAATGTTGATGGACGGGAAGTTAATTTGGTGTAATAATTTTCGATAAAAGTAAATTTAATTACTTGTAAATAAGTGGAAGTCTCCAAGATACATTTACGAGACTGCAGTCTAGACTGGTTTATTTCTTTGGCGCTTTTTGCCATTTGCACTTTTCAGCAATCTCAAAGACTGAAAGCGCCAAACTTTGGGCAACTGACATCTAAAATTAGTTTTATTAATATTTGAAGAAAATGTAGTGCAATAGGAATAATTCTTTAAATGAATCTTACATCGATACGTACATATAAATGAAATATATTTCACCATATTTTTAATTATTCATAAGGTGCTTTAAAACACATTTCAGGCTGGGAAGTTGTCTTCTCTTAGATTAGAAGTGTTTTCACTTAATTCAAGAAATACTGAACAAAGTTTGAAGGTATCCGACTACGTTAAAAACACTGATTATAGAACCACACTGACGAATTATTTTTTTTCATTGTTATTTCTTGTAGGTCAGAGTTTCCTCTTTCCGAAACAGTTTATTTTTTCTAGGAAAAAGTAGACCTAACCTATCATTCAGGAATATTTTAAGTAAATCCTATTTTATTAGCTAAAATTTGTTTCTAATTTCAATTTTCTCAGAACATTAATTTTCATAAAAATTCTGCAACGTTATCATTATATCTCAAAAATTAATAAAGGTACTTACATAAACATTTAAGTGTGAGTTTCAAATTACATGGACAAGGAAATGAACCAAAAGTTTTATTTTTGGTGAAGTACTTTTTCATTTATAGCTGTTTTAAGAAAAATTAAGTTCTTAATTTATGGAAAAAATGCATATATATATGTATTATTTTACCCATCACTTCTTTCCCTCTAAACATTTTCCTTCGAGTTTGGTTCATTTCACTCATAACTTTGATGCAAAGATAGGATTTCTGCATTACAATTTTTTGTAAAGTGTTAGCGGTTTTGGTTCAATTTCATTAAAATTTACTACTAATTTTCCCATTCCTCCTTTATAGTATTTTATATTTTAATTGGTGATGCATCGAAACTCCATAGTTTTAAATACTTTTTTTTAAAAAAACTATTTTTTCAAAAATTTTAGTTCGAACGTAGTCGGATAGCTTAAATGGGCTTTCAATGGGCTGTTAATTCTTAAAAATCTTTCAAGAAGATGTAATAAAAAGAATTAAATACTTTTCTTGAAATAATTGGAAAAATTCCTAAATATTCATTCAAGAATTCATATTTAAAACTATAACGCTTGCAATGCATTACGGATAGAAAAATCTTCATGTAGACTTTTTTTTTCTTTCTTTCGTTTGTTTCTGTAACGAGGAGGAACACATAAACAGCAAACTCAATTAAAATTGTTTATTAGTAGGTGCAAATGTTATAAAAAGTTGTTAAATTTTAAATAAAAACAAAAGTGTAAGATATTTTTCTATTTGTTTTCATAATTATGATACTTCGAAGCTTTCAATGGTTTGGTACTGACATAAGAAGTGACGTCTTCAAATTAATCTGCCAAGTTACTGTAGCTATTAATATATTGTGGGGGCTTATGAACTTACTACCACATTACTCCAACTCCAGTGAGTCGTATGTGAAACGAACGATGTTATCACAACGAATATGTTTTGCGGGCAACGATTTTTTTTTTATCCCACTAAGCGTTATTTCGGGTGATCGGTTTTAATCGCACCAAACTTTATGGCGAATTTTGCTAGATGTTGAGGGCGCCACGAAGGTTGCGTGTGTTAGTTCAGAACCACAATCACCACCGTACATTCTTGAGATTCGAACTCTGGACCATTGGGTCCATAACTGCTTGAAAAAACCGCTGCACAAAAGTGCACACTCCTGTCTGGAAGTTGCTATGTGACTTATGAACTTACCACCAAAAACTTAAAAACCATTACCGCCAAATTAATGATAGACTAAATAATTAATATTTTGGAAAGACTTTAACCTTCCAGGGGGCAAGCGTATGTGAGCGATACACTAGAGATTTCGTTTCATACCTTTAGATCTGGTGAACGCCTGGCCTTGGCTATTTGTCCCCCTCTAATTGACCTACTTCCAGTTGTCGTCGTAAGTTTGTGGCGTTAATAGATCTCTGTAGATCAGATATTTGTATTTTAGAGATACGCGTGACCGTTCATGTCAGTTTTTGTCCCATCTGAGTTTGTATGATTTTACAAATAAATCCGTCTTGTTTTAGACTGGCGACAGCTGGAAAATGCACTTTTGAAAGAAAATGTTGAATAAAAGCACCCAAGCCTCTATAAAGTGGGCCAAAATTAAAGGTGCTAAATAGAAAAGCCGAAATAGGTATGGAAAAAGTGGAAGATGCGACGTCACGGAAAAAAATGCAAACTCTGCCAAAAAGAAAAGCGGACTAGAATCACGAGCTTCAGTTGTGAGATTTACCAGAAATTTATATGTTTGGAGCGCAATAAATACATTTGCTCAAATTGCAACGCTGCAATGGAATAACAATGAAACCATTTTCTTCCTTTTCATATCTAACTTTCAATTACTTTTTTTCTTTTTATACATAAATTCTGTATTATTTTTTGCACTTCTATATTTTACATGCAAATTGTTCTGAAAAAATATCGGCGATTTCATTTATATTATTTTAAATCAATTCAGTTCAACTGTGATCACTTTATATTGCTATTGCAATCTATGCTTATATTGTTTCTGCTCCTTTTTAAGAAAAAAATGTTTAAAGTAAATGTATTTATAAATCCTAAGCTATTTACAATATAATTTTAATAGTTACGCCTATGAAAATTTACATTTTACTATAGCGTATGTGGGAAGTACGTACGACCTTTCATGTTGGTATGACGACTGCGCCCGCTCGAAGGTTAATACCTTCCCAATATTATCAATCAATTGATCACGAAGTCACAATAATCCTTTTTAAACCAATAAAACATTTGAGGTATTGTTTCCTGACATCAAAGAAAAAGGTTTATTTCTTGAAACTTTAAAGTTATCGTCAAAAGTTCCAAGTTTAGCCAATACTTCTCTGAAGTATAAAAAAAAATTCTTTACAGAAAATTCTCTTTCGTCGTTCAAAAATAAACCCCTTTGGTCATTATTGTCCTTTACTCTGAGTATCAGAACCACCTGTGTTCGAAGTAGCACTGATAGAACAATCACATTTTTGATTTTTTGATTGTCTGTTTGAAGTGAATCGAAAGAAAACAAGAAATTCTATTAGGATTTTACAGATAGAACTTTTCTTTTTTTAGATAAACGAATTAAGAGCATTCCTACAAAAGGATTCTTTTAAGAGTAACTTCTAACGATGTCTTTATCGATACTTATCACAAAATTAAAACCTATTCCCACAGCATATCTACACGGAATAACTTCAAAAGTGTTTTTAAGCAAGAAGGAATCCAAGAAGGAAAGTTGTTTGTTTGACCAACTGAGTTATTTCAAATCTGGACGAATAATTGTTGTCGTTTTTAGTAGCATATTCGAAAATATTTGTTGCAACAAACTCGCTTGGTTTTTGTTGTTGTTGTTATTTTGAATTCAAACTAATATTATAAATGTGAAAGTTTGGATGTTTGTTACTCAATCACGCCAAAACGATTGAATGGAATTGGATGAAATTTAGCAAAAAGATTAAAGTGATAGACTACTTTTTATTCTTTATCGCTGAGGGGTTATTTTTTATTGATTAAAAACTAACTTTCACGCCAAAAAGCGAAGGCCATTTTTTATTCAAGAGGAGGGTGTTCCCCAAGGTAGGTTTTTAAGCTTTATCGTAAAACTAAATAAACTTTTTAAAACAACTATCCCCATTTGTGAAAAGATTATTGTATGTTGATTACCCGAATATATCCTGTACAGGAAAGAATATGAATTTTATCCAAAGGCAAATGAAATCAATAATATTACTCAGTGGTGTAGGGCCGCGGTGGAATCTTCTCACAGTTTATTCCAATTTATACAGATGGATCCGTATCAGCCAATAGTGTATCTTTTTCAGAGAATGTGTTTTAATTGAAAATTAATACTTTCTGTTCAGTGTTCACGGTAGAGATAGCTATTTTATATGCACCGGAAGAAATTCATAATAGACTTCAAAAGTAATTCATTATTTACACGGACTCTCTTAGTGCATTAGAGTCTCTTAAGGTATCCGACTACGTTTAAAACACTGGTTATCGACTATATTGCGAATTTTTTAAAACTCTTATTATTTTTTGTAGTTCAATCATTTCCCTTTCCAAAACAGTTCAACTTTTCCAAGAAAAGGAAGGCCTTGCCTATCATCCTGGGTCACACATTTTTCAACTAAAATTTGCCTTTAGCTTCAATTTTTCCAACAGTGGATTCATCAAAACTCTCCACCGTTGGCATGATATCTCAAAAACTAATAGAGGTATTTGCGTAAAGATTTCAGCGTGTATTTTAAACAATGTGGGCAATGAAATGAACCATAAGTTTGATTGTGGGTGAAATACTTTTTCATTTAGAGGTGTTTCTAGAAAACCTAAGTTGCAAATTTACGAAAAAATGCATATATGCGCATACTTTTATCCTTAACACCTTTGAATCTCAAAATATTACATATATTTAGCGATTTTTTAGAATTATTAATATTTCTTGTAATTGAGACTTTCCTCTTTTAACAACAGTTTATCTTTTCTAGGAAAAGGAAGGCCTGACCTATCGTCCAGGATTACATAATTTACTGCTAAAATTTCATATTTAACTTCCATTTTCTCAAAACTTTAATTTTCATAAAAATTATCCAACATTAAAATGAAATCACAAAATCTAATAGAGGTATTTACATAGGAATTTCAGCGTTTGTTTCAAAAAATATACGCAATGAAATGAACCAGAAATTTTATTGTTGGTAAAGTTCTTTAACATTTATAAATGTCTTAGGAAAATTAAGTTGTGAAGGTATGGAAAAATTCATATATACGTATGTTTTTATCCATTACTTTTTTGCATCCCAAAATTTATCTCAGATTTTAATTCATTTCATTCATCATTATATTCCATAATTGTGTAGAAAGAAAAATAGGATTGTTGCATTACCATTTTGTGTAGAAAGTTCACCGTTTTGGTTCAATTGCATTAAAAGTTACAACTAATTTACCCATTTCTCAAAATATATTATATTTTCAAATAATTGTGTTAGTGTTTATATAGTTTATTATTGACAATACATCTAAATACCATAAATAGTTTCTAAAAAATCCCATATTTCAAAAATTTTCCTTCGTACATAGTCGGATACATTAAATCATTTCATCATCAGTATCATCATACTCTCGTCTTAAATGTTTTGGATACTTGAAATAAACTAGCATCTACAGATTTTGATGCTTTATTATGCTGGGTACATCTCACGTTGGGATTGTGGGCAACGAAAGGGCAGACAAAGTTTCCAGATTGGCGACTGTCTCAAAGAATACTACTATACCTTTGACACAACATAACACCGCTTCATGCTCCTGCAACAAGAATCCTCTGGTTATTTAAGCAATGTAATGAGCATGAAGTGGGAGAGACATGGAAAAACGCTCCTCTTCTATCCATCCCTCTAACTAGTGTTCGACATCTGACATTTATGGATTGAAATAGGGTGAGGGATTTTAATATCGGATAAAGCAAAACCGAAGGAAATGAGCTTTTTGTTCATATTTGGAAGTGGATTTAGCTTATTAAGCTAAATATCATGCAAATTCTGAAATATTTTAATAAAAGTATTTAAAAAACTGGAAACGAGGACATAAAAAGAGTGAGAGAAAAAAAAACACAAACAAAAATAAAAATACAAATAAACGCTATGTACAAACACAAAAATAACAGCAAATAAAAATATGTATGTAGAGTGCTACTCTTGGGAATAATGTTCCTGGAATCTAAACAGATCTCTGTTTGCTTCCAGATGACGAATCAATCTCTGAATTTTCCTCCTGGATGCATGGAAGAGGCAACGCTGCGGAACCAAACTCGTTCTAGTTCGGATGTAGGCATGATCATGTGTTAGATATATATATATATATATATATATATATCTTTGACAGACTTAAAAAAAGCACATAAAGATATTTATTTTAAGCAAATGGCAAAGGAAATTGGATATTGAAAGGGAAAACAAGTTTCCTAGTGTTGAACCTACTATTGACCTTTGGGCTTCTTAAATGAACAGAAAACCAGATACAGTTATCACTAGATTACGAGTGGGTCATACTCAATAATCCCATCGTCATCTGATATTAGGAGAACAAGCCCCAATGTGCTCTCGGTACAACTGCAGTATGTCCCTCCAAACATGTGCTTTCTGAATGCCCAAATTTTCATACACAGTGTTTATGTTTGTAAAATCTAATAACATTAATTTCTTTACTTTACTTGGAGAAACGCCCCATGATAACCTCTTATCCTTTAAAAAATCAATTGGTTTTTATCCCCATATTTAGTCTATTGTATGTTTTAAGGTTATCTTCTATTAGTTTTTATTTCAAATTGTATCAAATAATTTCAAAATTTTAACTTGAAATAAACTCTGCCTAGTCATTTCAAGTAAGTAGAATTTTCAAGTATCTTCCTAGTCATTTTTTCATAATGGCCATACATTAGGCATAGTACGGCCAAATCTATGGCCCTTGTCCCAAAAATAACCAAACCAAAGCAAAATGCAGGTGAAAGCCATTATAAACTTTTGTGGACGATTGCTCCAAAATGCACGTTTGTCGAAATACAAACTTTACATTTAGGAGCATCATTATCTGTAATAATTTTTAAGAATGATTTTATGGTATCTTAGCAATTTTTTCTGAATTGTGAATAGTTCTTGATGATTATACGCTGAGACTCTTTCTCTAGATTCACAGAGAATCACCACAACAAAAGGTAGTGATTAAGTGCAACAAAAGTTGCAAAAAAAAATTAAGAGCTATTGAAGAGTGGAAAATGGACAAAATTGTTAACAAAGAGGATGTATCCTAAAAATGTGTTGTATATTAAAAATATATAAACAATATATTTTTCATAAAATATAAGTAAAAACTTCTGTTTTGTAAAAAGTTTGATACGCAAAACATGATATCTCAAAAGATTAAGAATATTTTTTCATGAAATTTTTTATACATGTTATCTATTATATCCTAAAAGCAATGAATTATTATTTTTGCTATGAGATGAATAATTTTTGATTTAGAGCAGCATAATGTTATTTATAAGTATGAATTGTATTAAATTTTGAGTTAGGAAATACTTGAACTGTTTTAACTCTCTTGTAAATGCAAATGTTTCTTACATACTAATTCATTGCTTTCACTAAGACTTTAAATATGATTGGTAAAAGAATTTCTGTACAAGATTATCTGTTCTGTAAATTAGAATTTTTGCTAAGATGTTTTGCATTTTACATCAATTTTCTCTATTTTTTATCTAAATTTCCCCATTTCACTGAGTTGCAAGTTAGATAATTTTTTCAATGGTATTATTCCTTGTTTTGAATTGCAATGACCTTAAAATAAACGAAAAATAATCCTTGAAGGGTTTTTTCAAAAATCTGCTTCTCAAGCAGGCAGATACCTTAAGTATTTCTTAGAATCTTGACAACTGATCACCAATGTATTAGTCTATTAAGGTATCTGACTATGTTATAAACACTGATTTTTGACCACATTGTCGAATTTTTTAAAAATTGTTATTTGTTGTAGTTCAGACTTTCTTCTTTCAAAAACAATTTATGTTTTCTAGGAAAAGGAAAACCTGCCCTATCATCCAGTGTCATGTATTTTTTAGCTTAATATTTGTCCTCATTTTCTCAAAACTTTTTTCACAAAAAATTCTCCACAGTTTACATGATATCTCAAAAATCAATAGAGGAAATTACGTATAAATTTCAGCGTGTGTTTTAAATAATCGGGGCAATGAAATGAACCAAAAGTTTTATTGTTGCTGAAATCCTTTTCACTTAAAGGTGTTTTTAGAAAAATTAAGTTGTGAATTTATGTGAAAAATGCATAAGTGAGCATATTTTTACTCATAAATTCTTTGCATCTCAAAATGTTTCTTAGATTTTGGTTCATTTGATTCATCATTATATTCTATAGTTTGTGTGCAAAGAAAAATTGGATTGTTGCATTAAAATTTTTGTGTCAAGTGTTAACCGTTTTGATTATATTACATTAAAATTTACTACACATTTTAGTATTTCTCAAAATATATTACATTTTCAAATAATTTTTTGTTTATAGTTTTTGTTATTGACAATACATCTGAAAATCATAAGTAGTTTCTAAAAAATCCAATTTTTACAAAACTTTTCCTTTGCATGTAGTCGGATACCTTATTATTTTACCATATTTCATAAGCATTATATGGAATTCCAAATATTTAGACGGAACTGTATGAAAGCATTTCTGTTGCCAGAAAAAGAACCTGTTTTCCAAAAAATGGATCGAATTGCATTCGATGGTGGATTCAACTAATATGAAGATGGCAGTTTTACCGAAAAAGATTCCCGCTTCTGTTAATCTGTTGTGCATCCATAAAGAAACTTATCAGAAATGCATAGACAATAACGTCCAGATAACATTTATAATTATGTATAGAGCTAAAATTGTTGATAAAAGAACACTTAGACATACATCGAGAAATATAATAAATTGAAGAATTATTTGAATTTATTTTAAAAAATAGTTCGTATATTAATATTATTTATATAATACTAGCCGCCTTTGGCGACCAGCTGGTTCGCCATGAATAATGCGTTCTAAAATTTCCAATTAAATCATATATATTTTAGCCAAAATTTAAGAAATAGTTTAAGTTAAGAGATTCAGTTATTAGTAGTTAAAGAGTCGGTAACTTTATTCCAAAAAAATTTTTGAGTTAAATGCTCTAATAATTTATCAATTATGCTTCCAAAATATTATTGCTTTTTTCGGTGATATTGCCAAAATGTTAAATATGTTTTTTAAAGAAAGCGAAAAAGGGAAAAAATTATTGAATTAATGATACAGATATTGCAAACGATTATAGAAATATGCCATTAAGTCGGGATTTCAATGCATATCCTGTCAAAATTCAATCAAGTTTACTGTAAATAAAGATAATTTATGGAATTAATGATATAAATATTGCAAACAATTTCTTGAATCCTTTGCCTTGCATTTATTTTTATAGAAGATATCACATTTTATATTTATGTTATTTTATCCAGTCACGTGCTGAAAGTTGTATTTCTTTAGATTTGATTTACGATGATAGTTGTTGTTTTTTCTTTTGAACTTCCGGCATTGTTTTATTTTATTTTATCCAGTCACGTGATAAAAAAATGGTTAAAATATTTCTTTAAAAATTCGTTAAAAATAGAAGCTTGAGTTATACATTAAAACACTGATACCATTAGAAAGCTAATTTTTTTATCTTTAAATTGATGTTAAAATCATGTTTGTCCGATAATAATTTCGGAAGTTATAGCGGAAAAACGTCATAATTTCACTTAAATTTTAATTAATTCAAATTCTAATTAAAAATTCGAAAAAAGGACTCCGAGGTGCACATTCCCGACCTCCAAGGTATACATGTACCGAATTTGGTAGCTGTAGGTCCAACGGTCTGGCCTGTAGAGCGCCAACACACACACACACACACGCACACACACACACACACACGCACACACA
>JAPMOQ010033950.1:0-10038 GCA_026543055.1 Argiope trifasciata
AATTTGAACCAAAACGACTACCACTCTACACAAAATTGTAATGCAGCAATCATATTTTGCTTAGTACCCAAGCTATAGATTATAATGATGAATGAAATGAACCAATACTATGAAAACCTTTCAGAAGCAAAGAAGTTATGGGTGAGTTTGCAAATACACTTATATATGCATTTTTTCCATAAATTTACTATATTTTTTCTAAAATCACTAAACTTTTGGTTCATTTTATTGCTTGTATTCTTTAAAACACACGAAATTTTAAAGTATCCTCTTTTAGTTTTTGTGATATCATGTTAACGGTGGAGAATTTTTATGAAAATTAAAGTCTTGAGAGAATTGAAATGAAAGACAAATTTTAGCTGGAAATAATATGTGACCCTGGATGATAATTCAGGCCTTCTTTTTCCGGGAAAAAATAAACTGTTTTGGAAAGAGGAAATTCTGAACTACAAGAAATAACAATGAAAAAGAAGTTCGCCATTGTGGTCAATAACCAGTGTTTTTAACGTAGTCGGATATCTTAACTACTTGCTATATGATTAGATTCTGTGTATTCTTTTGAATTTTATCAGAAAAGATAGCCATATTATAGGAAGACATAAACTGGATTTAAATGGTACTTTGAAGTACCGTCAGTAATTAGAGTAAAAATAAATTTGTTTTTGAAATTCTTTAACATACTTTTAATTTATTTTAAAAACTTTATTAAACACTATTCAATTAAAAGTTTAAAACGCTATTCTGTCATCGTAAAAAGTATATCGGATACAACCAAACGTTTAAAAAATTGGATTAAGAAAACTAGCCTATATATCTTATGTTAAATATAATTTGCGATGCTTAAATTGGAGAATTAGATCTAACCTACAACTACCATGTATGAAAGCAGACGGTCACAGTTTTTCTGCAACGACTGCAAGTTCCTCTAATAACCATTTTCTGCTTCTCCAGTTTGTTCTGATCGGATGCGGAACTGCACTCAGCAGAACTGTCAAATCTGTATTATTGTCATCGATATTTTCGAGACAGAAAGTCATTAATTAAGAGCATCAAGAGGAAGTTACCCATGAAAAATTCGGAGGCAGTAACTAAACTGGTCATTTTTTGATATTAATAGTTAATTTCAAGACAATACAGCACATTTTTCTTTCCCAAAAATAAACATTTACCAAAATTTTTCAAGTTTATGTAGGATTTTCATAGATTATTGATAGTAAAAATAAATTGAAATGTAATTTTGTCAAGTATGATGAAATTATTTATATTGATAACAATCTTTAATTCAATGAATGACACTAGTTTTTAATTTCTCATATCTGTAGTATATAGGGAAAGTAATGTAATTGTCAAAAAATTCGAGCCAGCGATTTTGAAGAATGCTCATGTTTAGATTTGTAACTTTCGACAAAATTTTTATAAAATGAAACAAAATCAGAGGAATCTGTTAACTTGCATTCGAACAACTAAAATGTTTGTCTGTATTCTCGGAAACATTGAAACGCGATAGCTCAAAAACGCAATGATTTAAATGTATAGTGTAACAGGACATATATATAACTAAACAGATAAATTGTTCAAAATTTAATATATGAACAATTAATATAACTCTAATTAAATATCCTACCGTAACTAAATTAATTTATTAAAAAACTATTCAGATCAATATGATGATGATGTATGTAGAATATTGCGAACAAAAGCATTGTTATACATTTAGAAATGATAATGCAAAATAAATATTTTATACAACTCTCGATACGATATCTTCACGAGCGAATATGTCCATTATGTAAAATTACGTCATCAAGTGTTTATATATAACTATAAGGATACTCAAGTATACTTTTAGTATCCTTATTATATAATTTAGTATCCTACTAAAAGTACTACTTTTATTATCCATATACATATATGGATACTAAAAGTATTTTTGTCAGTTTGCTTTGAATTCCATGACTGACCTTGGATTCATGATCAACTCCATGAATTGGCCCTTTTGATAGCAACTATTGATTGGCTGTAACTTGAAGAATTAATAGGATCATAAAAGTCCCATTTCAAAGGACTTTGTTTGATTTATGTATTAAAATATTATCAAATAAACTAGAAAAGGGATTCTTCAAAGCTATGGGCTCATTTATAGCTTAGTTGTTTTGGCTTTCTAGCATAAAGTGCTGCATATGCTGTATTATCATGTACTATTTAGTGAAAGTATTCACAAGGACCTTTTCTTAAGTACCGGAAATGGTTTGCCTGAAACTTTCTCGCCTAATCTATAGTAATCCATGCTAGAGAAAGCCCAGCGTGGCAATTGCGTGCAATAATACGAAATATTAACTATATTGCGTACAATAGTACGAAATATTATTGTCGGGAATTTATCATTTCAACTCAATTTTGTCATATTTGGTGAGGGTTTGGGAATTAATAGTATACAAAAATCGATTTTGTTATTTAGACATGCTTTTTCAATTCATTGAAACAAAATTTTAATTCAAAACTGTACTTGCAGTCACAGTAATCACATGCCTAATTTGATATATTTAAATAGCTGCAATTTAGAATGATAGTGTTTGCATGTTTCTAAAAGTACAGACGCACAGAAATTCAACCCATTGCTCGTTTTTTTTCCAAACAATTGACGAATGTTTATATTACGTACGTTAAACCTGAATACCAAATCTTATCTATCTGGCTTTTTTAGTTTTATAGTTTTGTTATTCAAACAGACGATAAGATAGAATTCCTTGGAATAGAAATAAAATTTAATAGACACTTGCGAATTTGTTCTAAAGACTGAATGACACATTTCAACTGTTGGTTCAAAACTTTTATCATACTTGAATGAAAATGTGACATCTTTGTCACTGACATATATACATTTCTCGAATATATTCTTCGAATTTAGGAAGTTCTAAAATGTGGGGATTCGTCAAAAATAACAAGCTCTATTTTTTTAATGATTATTATACTTTCTCTTTATTCCATATAAGACAAAGTAAAAGAAAGACATAATGAAAAAGTTATTTCATACAAGTCACGTTTAATGAAAAGTTAGTTTGTCCAGATTAGGGATTATTTTAGTTTGTTAAAAGACTATTTTGGAATGCATCTTTCTTTTTAAATTTTACCTTCTTATTTGATGCGACTGAAAGATATAATTTTAATTGAATTTGTCAACCATAAATTATTGTGAATGGTTAGTTAGTTAGGGTTTGCTGGCATAAAAGCCATGTCTTATGTGAGTAGTGTTTCAAATTCTAAGGTGATTCAAAAACTATTTTTGTGAGATAATAATTTTAGAACATATAAATATGAATTTCCCAGCTATTTTCACTAATTCTAAACTTAGGTCGAATTTTCATAAATGAAAATGTAAATCATATTTTGGTATATTTTCTAATACGGTATGCTATGTCTAAACTAGAAAGTAAATAACGGATTGACTTAGAAATATTTAAAATTGTTTTAGTGCTTCATAGCAACGAAAGAAATATAGAAAATTTTGCATTATTTATCAATCAAACCTTTAGTGTTTAAAGTGATCATAGAAATGTCACTTTGTTTTTATTTCAAGATTAGGTATTGTGTTAATCAAGCTATTTACAAAATTTTAAGCAAATCATTCGATAAGCATATAAATTAACAGATTTTTGCTTTATACCTCTTTTTAGCCAAAAAGTCTTTTTTTTTATTTACTTTTGTTTTCAAGAAATTCGTCCCGAACTTAGTCACATACTCTTATGTGATAAAGAGAGCGCTTAGTGAGAGCATTTGCTAGTTATTCGATTTAAAAATAAAATGTTTTAGCTTTGTACTTCTGTACGGCAAAATGAGGGCTTGTTGGTAAGTTTTCGGCTTCGTAATCGGAGATTTTCAGGTTCGAGACCCGATTTCACATAAAAACCGTCGGGTATGGTGCACGTTAAATTCGTCGCGGAAAAAACTCGTCGCTAGAGTGGTGTGGAAGTTTAGATAGGGAGTGCTAGCTCTTACGAGATGTCGCCCCCGTTATCTAATCGTTGTTCAAAATGATGAGGTCCGTCCCAAATAGATCTAATGTTGCTTTAAAAAAAGGATGTTAATACAACTAAACGAAACTTTTTTGGCAAATATACCATATTTCTTACCGGCATGCTTTTTAACTGGTACACTTTTCCCAAATGTTTTTTACAGAATATTTTACTTATTTTATAAAGTCTTCCAAAACACAATTCTTTCTAAATGTACAAACCTATTATATTGATATTCTTTGCCCAGGAAAATTATTTCCCTGGCATTTAAACGCGCGAAAAAACATTGCTTATTTATCCTCGCGAACACTTCTCGGTGCGAATGGTTTTCCGGTTGTCTGGTGGCATCCATCACCCTAGTGACAGCGGAATATAAATCAAAGATCAAACAGCGCTGACAGAACTTATCAGGCGAAAAGAGCGCAGATCACTTCGTGCCCGAGAAGATATGGAGTAAGAAAACTTACATAAAAATACACGTTATCTTTTCCACACTTCAATTTTTCTTTGAAATGCTGCAACCTCCAAAGCATAAATAGAACCTTTTGCATCGCTTCAAGTGCCCGAGGCATTTTTCCAATCCTTCACACTAGCTGTCAACTGCTGGCTCCAGGCCAATTCGAACCTTCCAAACACCCCCTGTTTCTTCCTATGAGAAATATTTGATATATGTTATACCTGCCTGGCAGTGCTGGGCCATTAAATATACAGGAGATAGCTAGCATTGGATGTATGTTGGTATTGATCTGGTAACGATGCAGCGTTTGATATGTTCTTTCTTGTTGATATAAAACTACAACGAGCGGGTGAAATATAGCTCGTTGGATATGGGTTTTGTCGTGGTTGTTATACGAAGTATTGGATGTTCATTTGCTACCCAATAATTCCATCTTTCTGTTATGGATGGAATTATGGTAACACAATACATAGATTTCGGAATTAATAAATGTTGATCTTTATAGTTAGAAAAGTATAGAGAAAATTAGATGAAAAGTCAGGGAATGAATATTTGGAAAAATTTTATTTGAATTGAATGCGATTTTAAGCATTATTGTCATTCCATATCTTGTTAAAATTTTAAAAACAACTAATATAAAAAATTTTAAAGTCAATTATTGCTTAGGTTAACATTTCTTTATTATTTTAGTTACTTTTTATTTTTTATAACAATTACAATTGAAATAAATATGTATATACATATGACAAAATCACAATATTAAGTGCCAAAACAGAAAGCGAATTTCTTTGCAATATCCCATTTTTCTTTCTATATATGGTGGAGAATTATTATTTTTGTTTGTTACTATGCATTCGCTTTCTATTTCTTTTTCCAATTTATGAAGCTGATGGTGACCTATAATTTCTTATCTCCAGAATTGAGCTCGCATTCTTCACCTTCAAGTGAAAAAGATGAAATCCTTGCATTTTACCGATTGAGCAACTACATATTTATTCCAATGCTGAAAATGCTAAAACTCTATTTAAAGTATTAAAAGTGAATTAAATTTATTGAATGAGTTAATATTTAAAAAAAGAAAACTGTATTAACATAAAGTGTCATATACTACAACTTTTTAAAAATGTATTCGAACAAGCGCGGATGAATAAAATGTATTTTATTAACGATTGACAATTTGAACAATATATCTATATATAGGTAGAGTGTGAATTAATAGTAAGAATACAAAAATGAAATAAATTTGAGGACTTGTTTGAGAAAGTGACCACTATCAAAAGATAATCCGTGATCCCTAGAAATGGTTACTTTTTATGAAATTATTATTCGATTTTTATAATACATATATTTACAATTCATGCTATTATTTGATTTTGCAGGAGGCTCTTTAATTTTTATCTACAGTTTTATATATGTGTAATCTCTTTTAATAATAAAAGTGTGCATGTATGCACTTCGGTATGAGCTTTCCGAAATTTTTAATTATTATAATATAAACAATATTTTCACGTTTTCGCTGGTACCCCCCCCCCTCAAAAAAGATATGTGTCAAACTAAATCTTACAACATTTTAATATTTCCAAAATTTTCTCCTTGGAAGTACCAATTTGATTGGAATAAAAATTTCTTATATTTTAATAATTATTAAAATTATGTACATAATTCTCAACTTAAATTCATATTTCATTCATGAACTGAAATTTTTTTCGTTGTTCCGTCAAATATTTAATCTCGAGAATTTTTTCCAATGTCGAAACTTAAATAAAATGTTTCATTATTTAAAGTCTATATAATTTACATTAAGAAAATGAAGTTATAGTGTCATAAAATATTGTTTCGATAATGCATTTTCTATAAAGTTTTTCATTGGATCTTAACCTTATGATAAAATCGCATGCAAATATGATTAGTGAAGTTGTTAAAAGAAACATAGCTTTGAAGTATTTCATAATTTCGTTCTTAAAAATATTTTTTTTGCGAAAAACAAGAACATTAAGTTACGTATAAGTTAACTTAAAATATACGGAATAATTTTTAAAAAATCTTATCATTAAAGATGGAAAAAGAAAGAATATAAGTATAAAATATAAGTAAGTACAAAAAGTGTATAAAATTTTATTTAATGATTGTTAAATAGCTTATAGACGCTCCAATTAATATTTTAGCAAATGAATTAAAGTGTCCAATCTCTTTTTATCCATATAGTTTAAAATACTTATTAAGGTTACTATCCAGTCCATTTAAGACAGCCACTTATTTCTAGAAGAGTATTATTTCTATTAAGCAAATATATTAAATTATTCAATTTATGTTTCAATGTTAGGATTTTGTACCAAGGCATATAATTTGTTCCGAATATGTCTCGATAAATTTTAATTGCACTATTTTAGAGCATATATAATACATTAAAGGAATTTATATTAAATGGCTCAATTTTATTCGCAGTGTAGATATTTAATGAACGTTTTGAAATTTCTATCGTTTGTTTAGCAGTACACTTAAATTGATCTCGTTAAATGAATTAATACAGTTGAATTTAATCCTGTATCAATAAACAGTATTTAATCTAATTAATTTATCAGTTTTTATTACTTTAATGAAATTTGCCGGATTTTAAGGTAAAGTTAATTTTAGTAATATTTGTGTAGAGAGTTTTAATTAAACAAAAATAAATTACTTCAAAATGTTTGATCCATAAAGAATAAAGACTTTTGCTTTCATAAATTTAATAAGCAGTTTTATTCACTTTCTCAACAAAGAACTTGGCTAGAAAATTTAGTAATCGTTAAATATATAAGAATTCCAGATTTTTATGAATTTCCATTTTTCAGACATCCATGAGTTCAATAGACACATTTTTCGAAATATACATGTATACTACTTTGAGTAGAGCATATAGGAATTATACATGTTTGAATATGATAATTGAAACTCAGACTGATGAAAGCTAATATTTGTTCATGCAAAATATGTAGGTTTCTATACAATTGAAGGGTTTGCTGCCAAAAAGGAAGGTAGCTAAAATTATTCAAACTGCTGAAAATCGGCTGTATCACCATGGGCTACCTCTATATTGAAACAAACTAATGAGATAAATAGCTTCATTGCTTGAGTTAATGCAAGAACTAAAGATTTGAGTTAAATATTTCTGGAAAAAAATGAACAAGTTTTTATTTTTAACATGATAGCACATGTAGCGCCAAATTCCCCTAATTGGAGCTACATCCTTTTTTCAACAAACCCTTCAATTTTTAAGGCATCTATTTAGATGATAAATTTTGAACGACATCTGTCCTGGCCTGCCGAAAACGGATGAACACGAGTAAAGCAAAAAAAGAACTAGACAAATAAAATTTGGGATACTGGTTTGTTATCAATACTTATGATAAAGTTCAATGTGTGTGTGTTGGCACAGGCCGGACCGTTGGACCTACAGCTACCAAATTTGGTACATTTATATCTTGGAGTTCGGGAATGTGCACCTTGGAGCCCTTTTTTCGAATTTTTAATTAGAATTAGAATTAATTAAAATTTAAGCGAAATTTCGACGTTTTTCCGCTAAAACTTCCGAAAATATTATCGCACAAACATGATTTTTTTTATCAATTTAAAGATAAAAAAAATTGGCTTTCTAATGGCATCAGTGTTTTAATGTATAACTGAATATTATATTTTTAACGAATTTTTAAAGAAATATTTTAACCATGTTTTTTTTAGCAAGTGACTGGATAAAATAAACGAAAACAATGATGGAAGTTCAAATAAAAAATAAAATAAAAACTATGATCGCAAATCAACTCTAAAGAAATGATACTTTTAGCACTTGACTGGATGAAATAAAAGAAACATAAAATGTGATATTTCTAAAAAAACAAATGTAAAGTAAAGGTTTCTATAATCGTTTGCAAAATCTAAATAATTAATTCAAAATATCTTCTTTATTTACGGTAAACCTGATTGAATTTAGACAGGATATGCATTGAAATCCCGATTTAATAGCATATTTCTATAATCGTCTGCAAAATCTGTATCATTAATTCAATTTTTTTCCCCTTTTTCGCTTTCTTTAAAAAAATATTTATTATTTTGGCAACATCACCGAAAAAAAAACATTTTTAATATTTTGGAAGCATAACCGATAGTTAAAACTTACTGATTTATAAAATTAAAGAATATTATTAGGAAAGCGAGTTTTTTTCCATCATCCATCCATCATCCACCGTCCATCATCTTCAAAAAAATATTAATTTCCGGCCAATCTATGCCCGGAATTACTTCAAGGCTAATGAATATGTGATTTAATTGAAAATTTTAGAACGCATTACTAATGGCGAGCCAGCTGGTATATTTTGCAGCCATGACATATTTAATGTGCCCGAACTGCCATTAGCCAACACGGCGGTCTTTGGCCAAGACGAGGGCAGAACTCATAACCTTTCGGGTACAAGACTGACGCTCTACCAACCAGGCTACAACTTCCCCTCATTCTGTTCTGGCACTTATCAATTGTTAACCGCTGAACATCGCATGTTAGATTCAATAGAAATGCTGTACTCATGCCAAAAAAAGATATATTAATCACTAGAGGCATGAAGTTAATACATAAATGCGCATTGTTTAAGGCTTCCAAAACATATTTAAAATACAGATTTGATTTTCTAATGTTAGTCAATTAATCGTAAGCCCGAGATTAATCCCTATTAATCATACGCTAAATTCAAATCATTGATGGATATTTCGTAATCATTGCTACGGAATGCACCATTCTCATACGCAAAGTACACCCCTGGTGTGGCGTAGAGAGGATGGTGCCATTTCAGGTGTCATCCACGTCATCTGACCGTGGTTCAGAATTACGAGGTCAATCCTAAAATAGCGCTAGCATTGCTTTACAACGTGACGTTAATATAATTAAATAACTCATTCGGGAAAATAAAAATCTGACCAATTGTAAGTTTTATCCAAGGTCTACAATTTTAAGTAGGAATATATTTTAAAGAATATGCGTCTAAGATTTCAGGAAAACACTTCCAATGATTTTTATCGTTTTAGTTCCTTACATCAAGAAAATGATCCTCAGCTATTACATTTGAATAACATAACTTTTCCTTATAAGTAGGCATTTTCTTATATTTTCCTCATGTAAATTTAATGTAAAACTCTATATGTCACGTTACATCTGCTATTTATTTTGAACTTTATTCTTAATTTAGAAAACTCTTGACGAAGCAAAAGACTGCACCAAAAAATTCAGCCGCCTATATTTTATGATTACGTCAAAATAGTTCTACTAAACTTCTTCAATCGCTCTGAAAACTACAAACGTGCCGGACGTAGATATGGAAATCTCTGGCTTTATGACTATAGTTATACCAAGAAAGTTTCCACATTTAGCTGACAACTTTCTGAAAAATTTCTACTTCCCTTGAAAGAAGAAAAAAAATTTGATGCTGAAGAAAACAGTGGCTTTAAAATTTCAGCTTCTCCTGTCTTATTTGCGAATTTGTTGGTAATAAAACAAATGTTAAATAATTCATATTTTGTTATATACATCTACAAAGCTTAGTA
>JAPMOQ010033952.1:0-13821 GCA_026543055.1 Argiope trifasciata
TTACTGTAGTTGGAATTGAAAAAAAAATTAATTTTTTTTTGTTTAAAATTACTTTTAAGTAAAACTTTTTTTATGTGCAAGGTAAGGAAAAAATTGCGAAGAAGTTTTGTGAAACCAAATGGTGATTTACCAAATATTTATTAAATTTTGATAAATATTTATTATATTCTGACAAATTATGATATTTGTTAATTGAAAGAGGTTAAAATAAAGATTAAATTCCATGTATTCTGGAGTCCATGACACACAGAAGATTTTAAGAGTTCATAATATATTTTTTAATATCTTTCTTCTTTCATAATATCCTTTATTATTTGCAAATAATGATTATCAGATGTATAAAAAAATATTTGGAACAAAAATACGAATCATAATTTAAACGAAGACTGCGATGAGGTCTTATAAAAAAATTATATTACGTTTCAATTGCTAAAGTAATTCTGTGACACTTATCACGATAATAACATTTAAGTTTTAAAACACTGACTTCAACTTTTTACTTGTTGCAAAGCTGCCTTTATTTCTAATCGATTAAGGTATCCGACTACGTTCGAAGGAAAAATTTTGAAAAATTGGACTTTTTAAAAACTATTTAAAGTTGAGGTTTTTAGATGTATTGTCAATTATGATAAAAAATGCTATAAATGTAACAAAATCATTTGAAAATATTAAATTTTGTGAGAAATAGGAAAATTTGTTGTAAGTTTTAAGAAATTTAACCAAAATGAACATTCTGCATACAATTGTAATGCAGCAATCCTTTTTTTCTTCGTACACAAGTTATAGAATATAATGATGTATGAAATGTATCAAAATCTAAGAGACATTTTGAGATGCAAAGAAGTTAGGGGGAAAATCTACGAATATATGCATTTTTCCCATCAATTCAAAACTTAATTTTTCTAAAAACATCCATAAGTGAAAAAACATTTTACCAACAATAAAACTTTTGGTTCACTTAATTCCCCATGTTATTTAAAACACACGCAGAAATTTTTACGTAAATGCCTCTTTTATTTTTCGACATATCATGTTAACAGTGGAGAATTTTTATGAAAATTAAAGTTTTGAGAACAACGCTTTACAACGAGACGTTAAAATTACTGAAAACTACTTGTTAGAGGTTTATGTAAAAGAATTGTTTTTTTTTTAAATATGGAATCATTATCCCTTTTAAATAAATGAGCCATTCAGTCTAGTAGAAATTAAAATGGTTTAATATTTATATCAAGCTATTTTAAATTGACACATTGACTGTCGTACCATAAAGAAACGACACTTGGGTATTCTATTTATGCTTATTAAACATATTTGAATTGATTAAACACAGCATCTTGCTAAATAATATTATTCTAAGCTATTTTTTTATTCAACCGAAATGCCCGGAGGTTAACAACCTTGAATTCAAGTATTCCACCAATCCTTCTACAAATCGGCAAATGCCATTCATATTAACTAATTTTTTGGAATTACAGATTTTTTTTAAACTTTAGCCTGAAATAAACAACATCACGTAAATAAAATATAATAATAAAATTAGATTAAATTATTTTTACAATACGAAAAGCCATATATTCTTTGATCTTTTTCTGTGGAAAGAA
The DNA here is from genome assembly GCA_026543055.1 of Argiope trifasciata. Taxonomy (NCBI): domain Eukaryota; kingdom Metazoa; phylum Arthropoda; class Arachnida; order Araneae; family Araneidae; genus Argiope; species Argiope trifasciata. The sequence continues at coordinate 1,602 of JAPMOQ010033952.1, forward strand.
AAATTTAGAACAAAATATGCCAGCTACAATTTTATTTACTGTCTGCTGGCTATTGATATATTAAGTCCCTTTAAATAACTTATTTGTGATATTTATGCCTTTAAATAGAAGGGATTTATCTCGTAAGAACTGGCGTTCTCGATTTTGCTGCACAGAATCCGTTCTTTTCACTTTCATAATGAGAACGGATAAGTGACTAATTTCAGCTCATGTCTGCTATCGAAGGAAATCCGGCAGAGCAAGGAAGTGGAAATGCCGAAAGGAGACTATCGCAGTCTGCTGTTATCGAGACTGAAAAATTTGAGGTCGGTCCTTGTTTGTTAAGAAATACGAGCTGAAATAACATTGACCTGCCGGTGTTCATGTCTAGCATGGTAGATATGTCAGTCTGGAAACCGAAGATACGGAATGGAACGATCCTAATGACACAAAATAACGAAATAGGACATGAAAAACGAATATATACAATGGTAATAAAGATGATTCCATACGCTGTACACATGTCTATCAGGTTAAATATATATATAATAAAGTAAAATCTTCTATGACATTTGACCAAAAAACGTTTAATGAAATTTCACCATTTTCATCTGTAGAAAACAATATAAAAATCCCGTGCATTTCATGCGGTTTTGCGACCAAATTTTAAGCGCCTAAAGCATAGATTCCCAACGTGGGCGATAACGCCCCCTTGTGGGCGTTTGAAATTTTCAGGGGGCGATAAAAGACCCAGAGGAAATTAGGGGGCGTTGATATGGCACGGAGGGGCGTTAGAGGATTAACCAAATAGAGTGTACAATAATTTCAAGGAGTGATTCCAGGGCATTTTAAGCATGGACAGACCAGACTGGGTTTTGGATCCTTTTTCCAATGTCAACACAGCAGGATCACCTTAGTTAGAAGAACTAATAGAACTGACAACAAATGAGGATCTAAAAATTAAAATCAAGAATTTTGGCTGAAGAAGTCTGTTTCACAACTGCATTCAGGATTATGGCCGATTGTTCAACGACTTCTGATAGCATTCCCCTCTTTATATTTAGCAGAATGTGGATTTAGTGTTGAGGCAACATTGGTAACGAAAAAGAAAAATCGGCTCCATATTACTGAACGCGGCGACATACTATTGTTTTTAAGGGAAATCGAGCCTGATATTAAAAAGTTTTTTTAAAATGCATCAAATTCAGCCTCATTAGTTAAGTTAGAAATTTGATGTCTTTAAATTTTAATAAAAATACTTTTTAGTATAATTAAGTATGCGTTTTGATGGGTCTCCGAAACTTATGACAGGTAAGCTAAAACTTTTATTCCTCTTTTTTTAAATAAAGAAGAAATTCAGTAGTGTTTCAATTCCAACAATATTCTATCTATTAGAATTTTTTTTAATTCTTGTTTTCACCATGCATTATGTACATTCTTATTTATCTGGAGTGGGAGAGGGGCGATATTGAAATATTCATTAGAAAAGGGGGCGCCAGTTAAAAAAAGGTTGGGAACCTATGGTCTAAAATATTTTTTTCACGGATTCTCCTCTCTGTTCCATAACACCCTTTATTGACTAGAAATGCACCCGTACTGGTATTTTAAGAAACCATCTAATTTCGGTCATATAAATTACCGTCATGCCTTTAAATAAAAGGGATTTATCAAGTACAATGGTTATAAAGTTGACTTCATACGCTGTACACGTTTATCAAATTAAAAATATATATAATAACATAAAATCTTTTATAACATTTGATCAAAAAGACTTAAATGAAATTTCACCGTTTTCATCTGTAGAACAAAATAAAAACCATCGCCCATTTCACGCTGTTTTGCGACCAAATTTCAGGTACCTAAAGCATTTTTTTCATGGATTCTCCTCTCTGTTCCATAGCACCCTTTATTGACTAGAAATGCACCAGGACTGGTACGTAAGAAACCATCTAATTTCGGTCATAAAATTTACCGTCATCTCCCTTTTTGGTACATTTTTTTTTCCAAAAGTACACGTCGCTTTTGCAGACCAGCCATGCGCCAACCGTAGTAATAATAATAATATAAATTTTGATATGTCAATCAACTTTGATCACAACCAAAGAAAGTACTATTTCGTATCAAACTTGAACAATAAACACGGCAAATTCTGAGAGATCAGCAGTATCTGAAAATTTACAAAATCGGTCCATTTGTTAAGGCTGGGAGCTATGCAGAAGTTTAATTTTGATATATTTCTCGAAACTTTAAAAATGATGTGGGTGTGAGAGAAATTATCAATCATAACATATCTAGTAGGTTTGAATATTCGCATGAAATAAAATTTTTCGAATTTGACACAGTGTTGTACTGTTGGATTCTGTTAAGATTTTTCCCGCGAACAGTATGGATATTGATGTACTGTATTTGAAAATTCTTTCAAAAATGGAGGGTAGTCGAGGTAAGACAACCATTGACAACATATCTAAGAATCATGATTTTTCATATAAAACGAAAACTAGAGAAATCGAATCAGTGGTTGGGTCTGGGAGACTGTTTCTTTAATTTTCCTAATTATTTTAAACATATAGATGCCTGAATATAACTGATAAAAATCAACTCTAAAATGCGAACAATTTAAAGCTGTATTTTTATTCTGGTCTATTATAACCTGTCTTCTGCAACCAACTGGTTCACTAAAAATATCGATTGTGTTTATTTTCAATCAAATATTTTACGAATAGCATGAAAATGATTGTTCTCTTTTTCTCTCTCTCTATTTTGAACATCAGATTGAGATAAATATTTAGCCCTTGCTTGATGTGAAACTATTGTTCCTTATTAAAAATATCCAAATCGTGAATCCAACTTCAAGCTATGCAATAGTAATTTAAGAAATCCTTCCTTAAATACATTTCCGGAATTTTTTTCCATAAAATCATAAGAATTAGCAAAAATTCAATTATTATTCATCAATTCGAATTATCATTTCATATTTCAGAACTTCCGATAATCAGATGATTATAAATCGATTATTTCAGTTATCTAGGTATTATTTAGGTATCTTTAAAAGAAAGTTGTAAAAGTTGAAGGATTTTTATTCATTCACTCATTGTGTGAGAACATGCTGAATTCAGCAGCTTTATAGAGCGCGTTCAAAATTAATTAAATAAAAAAGTGTGAATTGGACCAGGAAATAAGAGAATATTTTAGAATGAAATTATTGTGGGCTGAATCACGATAAAAATTAGAAAAATAATCAGAATTTAAATTGGATTCAGAGATATCATTACATATATATATACTCGAAATATATTCTCATTTATTCAAAGAAAATCATAATGAACTTTGTAATTGTCGATTCATAACATTCACTTAAAACACATATTTTCATAAACTTACAAACTTTATTCAGTGTAAATGACTACTGTCTTGATTAAAAATCTATGCACAAAGAAACTTTCTTCTTCTTTAATACGACCTGAAATAAACCCAAAAAATCAGTATTGTTATTTTCGTCTTTGACCAATTCATTTTTTTTAATTTAAATTTATGTTTCAATAACTTATTCCACTGTACATTTAAGAAGTTCGAAAATACTTGCAATCAAAAATGAGACAGGCACACTATTATTTGAATTTCCAACAACCACCTGGATTGAACAGAAATATCACTGCTTAAAGAGCAGATGGCGTATTCAGGGAGTGTTGTTGTTTACTAAGGTCGCATGCAGGTGTTAGGAGTAACCTGACCCCTCCCTCAGATATATTTGGTGTATTTGCGGGCTACTCAATGCAAAATGAAACTGACATGATCATGAAGTGTGGAACAGGATTAAGCTCTATAGAGCCTTTAAACAATGGACGTTTCGTGTCCTGTTTTTCGGATACCAGGCGATAAAATGAAATATTTTTTCATTGTTTTAAATTTTATTTTTGTAACATATTTTATAAAACCTGTAATAATGAAATATTTAATAGTAGGTAATGCTCTAGAGCAATGTGGTACAGGTAAATAATACAGGTAATCCCCAGAGGTAAAATAAGAGTTTGATGGAGGTGCAACTGAGGCGAAAGTCAACCCCCTAAAAAATTGCTTTTTCAGTATTTGTAGAGATTAAGTCGGAAAAAAAAGAACAGACTTACTGGACGTGGAACCGCATCTGAGTTTAAAATTAACAAACACGGAACCAAATTATTCCGATCTGTCATCTCATCACAAACAATTTCATCCTTCTCATTGATCCAAATAATGTTACTTACAATGTAAATTTTATTTATATTTTATTATGAATAATTTTATTTATTTTTTCTTATTATTTTGTGTATGTCACAAAATATATATATATTTATATTTTTGATTGTTATTAAAACACATCTTTTTTCTTTCAGCGTTCCAAAAATAAAGAAGTGGTACACATATGTCAAAAGTTTGAGGAACACTGCTCTAGAGAATCGTTTTTGGTAACTGGCTTATAAAAAAGATTTCTAAGCGAAATATATATTTAAAAAAAATCAAAACAGTTTTAAACGAAGAAGGTTAAAATTTTTAACTCAGTATAAATATTCTAATTTCAAATTTTTCAGAGTTTTAAAAACGTGAAACAATTAAACGTGCACCAATGTATAACAGAATTTTTTAAAAAGCCCTAAAGTAATTTTCCGAAATTTAAAAGATACTTGATTTTAATTTCGATATGTTCGAATATATGATACTTCTAAATTAAACGAAATAACGAAATCAAACTATTATTAAAACATTTAACTTCCTCTACAAAGCTAAGGAATCTCTAGGCTGTTATTTACTTTGTTTCTTTGACAATTCTGCCTTAATGCAGCAGATTGTTTGAAGTAAAATTTTAAGAAAGCCTTGAATTAATCAAATAGATTCAGATTTTTTTATTAGTGGTTGTTAAATTAAAAATGAAATTATTTAAATGTTTAATGTTATAAAATACAATTTCGAATTCAGATTTTAAATATTCTTAAGTAAATTATCAAAATTTCTAAAATGATATTAACATGATATAAAATTGTCTTTCCACTTCTTTTTACAAAATTTAATTGAACATTCATTGCCAGAAAATTCAATGAAATAAGTTGTTTTAATTTTATTTTTAAACAAAAACGGCTTAATTTTATAGAGCAATTAAAAATTATGTATTAATATTGTTCTTTTTAATATAATCAATTATTGTTAAATGAAAATAATAATAGGAAAATATAAAAATTCTTAAAATCTAGTATAAATTCCTCCTAATAGGAATCTATAATTATTTGTTGATTGACAGGATTTAAAATATTTGATTCAATTTATTTGTTATATTTTTAATTTCAAAATTATTATTATTTTTTACTGTTTTCAGTGCAACATATTTTTCCTTCAGTTCCGGATTTTCCAACTTGCTTCATGCACATTCAATGGTGTAGTAATCGTAGATGCTCTGGAGATCATGAAAACAAACGATAAATGAATTTATGAAACTTTTTTTTAAAAGAATCACCATCAGGGGGCAAAAAAATTGTCACATACCAGGAGTTATTTATTTGCTAAACTACTGACAACGAATGGGGGTGAAAAATTTATGCCATAGCCTGGACGCTACTAAATCACACTATGTCATTTTGCAGATTACGATATAAATATAGAGAGTATAAAGATTTTGTGCTAAAAATGTAACAGTCTTTGGTATTTATGTGGTAAATATAGAACAATCAATGCGAAATGAACTGATACTTATCTCCATGATTTTATTGATTATTATCTGATGACAGATTTCAAAGATTGATGTATATTTTCAAAATGATATATCTAGTAAGTATAATTAGATTTACAACTCCTAGCTAAAGATACGAGCTTACATAGTATCATATTAATAATCTAATATTCAATACTAATCTGAATTTTAAGCTTTTAAATATTTTTAAATATCCATATGCTAATCCTCATTTAAAAATTCTATAATCTAATTGTAAACAATTATAACAAATTCTTCATGTAATAGGATCTGGTTGTTTCTTGTTTTTTCAATTGCTGATAAAAAAAAATTCCTAGTGTTTTATAAAATGTCGGCTTAAAATTTATGTGCCAGTATGATTTGAGAATTTAGCATGTAAGCGTTCTAATTTGTAATCAAATATGATACTGCATTTCTTGAATATTAATTCAAATATTTCAAAACTTGAAGAGTAAGATGATTATCTATCTATAATCATCAATAGCAATTTTTTTTCCAAATAAAACAATAAAAAAATTGATTATTTACACCAACAAAATTTCTTAAAGAACAATTGACTTCATTAGACCACTATAGTATTCCATTGTGCATATTTAATTACAAAAAAATATTTTGTCATCAGGTTAATAAAATTACACTAACTGAATGCAAGTTTACTTTCAATAAGAAATAAAATTTATTCAATAAGAATTCAGTTCAGTTTCCATTTTATGAGAAGATATCAAAAATTATTCTGATTATCCTGAGTGAGTTATGAAAATCATTTTGCTCACTCTGTCTTCTAGAATAGTTTCATTTTAAAACTAAAAAAGGAAAGAGGAAGAAAGAAGGGTGGCGAACACGTTGATAATTTTAGCCATTTCTCAACGACTAACATCAAGCAACTTTTGTATATTTTTACATTCTGCCAATAGATGGCAGCATAGTAAGATTTTAGCTTCGAATATAATTTGACAGCATGACTTGGTAATTTGTCGATCATTTCTAATGAAAGTTTAAACCTTTGCAATATCTCTATTAAATTAAATCCGTTCTGCAATTTTCAGATTTTCTATATATCTTAAGCAGAAATATATGTATTTTATTTCTTAGTAATTTTTAAGAGAAAAAATCAGTAATTTTTAAGTGAAGCAAACTATTTATTCGTCTTTATTTTTCTGTTGAATCGATCATAATGAATGAAACTACGAAATGGAAATTCTTAAAGAAAAAACAGTTTCAGGCATTTTAATTTGATGAAGGTTTTCTTTAAACTTCAATTCACATGTTATAGAAGAATCATTTAGTATGACATATTGTATGTGAAGTGATCCAACTTGGATTAAAGCAAATTGTTCTTTAACAATTAGAATACGAAACATTTCTTTATAAAATGCTATATAACTATTTTAAAAACCATTTCTTATTTCTCACGAATAATTTCAATATCCTTATAAGAAAAAAAAGATAGAAAAGAAATTCAAAAAATATACATCACATGACAGCAAGTCTAACTATTATATTTTCACACATAACATAATATTCATTGTTTTTCTTAAGTTAAATTTTATAAAAGAACAACTTAATCAACATTAATCAAATTAATAATGTAGTAAATAACGAAAAAACTAGTATAAAAAAACTATTAAAAATTAACACATCATTTTATTTACTTCTTTTATCTACATTATTCTTTTTTTAACTATTCTATTTTTTAAATATTATTTTTTAGAATTATTTTTGGCATATTTCCCATTTTTTCAGTCATGTTTTATAATTAATAAAACAACAATTATAAACGCTTTACATTTACATTTAATATTATTTAAAATTAATTCTTGAAAATAATCTAAGCAAAAATATAGAAAAAAATTATTTATCCCTGTGACTCAGAATTTTCAAAATAAAAATTAATTATTTTTTAGATTCACTAAACAAAAATATTTAAAGGAATAATTTATTCCTCCTTAGATATTTTTAACATCATAGAAATGCTATTTTTCGTAATTTATCCATGCGAACAAAACAATAAGCATTTAATGGGCTATTTAAAAATATCATCTCAGATTCTTTCTCGTTTTCAGCTAACTGAATTGCGAATTCTGAATCACAAGAGGTGAAGGAATTGTAAATAGTGACAGATCCATGCGGCCCTTTCGTGAAGGTTGCTGTAAAATTCCTCTTGGCGGAATTTTTCTGACAGCAATTTCGCCAAAATATTGAGATAAGGAAAAATGCCGGCGAAATAGCATGAGTAATCTTTATTTGGAGAAGGATCGTTATTTCGAAGACGTTGTAATGTCTGCGAATTGTTTTCGATGAAAAAAAAAAGGAATATCAAAGCACTGCAAACTACAGACGCATCTAAAAATATGTATTAGTATTTTATTTTCGTTTATTTTGCTACAAGTACATTATCGATCTTATTTGAATTCAGTCGCGTCAGATTAAAGTGTACTCGATGGATTTTTTTAAAACTGAAATTTGCTTAAGTTGTATGTATTGAGACTTATTAAATGACAGGGCAAATTTATGATGCTCTAATTATTACATGTTCATAACTAATCGCAATAATTAAATTTAATTTTAGAGGAAAATTTAATATAACAGTGTTTATTACTAAAATTATGTCCGGATATTTCGAAATTTCTCTTGGAATATTCAAGATAATTAACAAGGTTAAAAACTATTTGCTTGAAGTTAAAACGGTGAATAAAACTACTTGTTAAGCAGTGAAAGTGGACAAAATCCTCTAATTATTTCTCCTTTGAAAGAGGCTAGGGAGTATTCAGAAATATTGAAACAAAATAAATTATTAACCACTATCAAAGAAAATCAAGACGTAAATAATATATATTAATCATATTTTTTCTTTGAGATTTTTTTTATATTTAAAATAAGTTAGTACGTGCTTCCTTTTTTCTTTCAAAAGATCATTTTTGTTCAATTTAATACAAATTCGAATAAAACACACTTGCCGGAAATTATGCTTTCGGCGACTTCATATTGTTTTCCATTATTTAAATAATATTTATGTGAAGGGGTGGGGGCTCAAATAGTGCTTAAGCTTCAGGAAGATTAAAAATAAATTTAATTTCAAAAGAATTAGAATATTTTGGAAGAACAACAAAATTGTTGATTTTAAGAAAAGGCTCAAGACTTCAACTTAAATGAATACATTTATATAGTAGTAAAAAAGTTCAAATGCTGTCTTTTTACACTGAAGTGTTTGTCACTTTTTTTTCGTAAGTTTTTAAATATAAACTGCTGAACGGAGACATTTTCAGAGCTCAATCCTATAATTTTAGAACTTTTTAATTTGCTTTATTATGAGATAAATTTGGTTTATGGAAAGAACAGTTATTATTTGCCTATTTCGTCGAATTTGTACTAATAATTAATACTTTTACAGTTTTGTTTTTTTATTATCTAATTAGATGAGACATTTTACTACGAAAATGTGCTTTATTCAGTTAAAACGCCAGAGAATACTTGAAATGTTTGCTCATTTATGTCGAAGTAAGCGCAGATACAAGATTATTAAGAGGTTAGACTAGATTAACAGATATGTTTTGGGTGTGTATTTCTGAGTTAAATATTGAAATTAAATATTTATATTCTTAAAATAAACAAAAATCCCAATGAAAAAATTCTCCAAATCCAAATATTTAACCAATTTTTGTTTCATATGACAGCTTATGACTGTTAAATATCAATGGCCACCTATTCCCCAATAATCATTTTCGGGATAAAAATTCAAAAACTTTTGTTTTTCTATACATTCTCTAAGTGCAAAGTTACAATAAAGTTTTCCAAAGATTCGCAACCATTACATCGATTTCGAAATTTTCAGTTCATGAGAGCAAAGTTTTTATATTGGTCACAATGAATAGGCAATCGGTATGGCCTAAAATAATTTATTTACATACTTTTAACATATATTCAAACACTGAACACGCAACCCGTACAATACAAACAGAATTCTCATCTAACGAGCAGCTACATTTGCGCCGCTAACAAACTTCCTTTCTAAAATTCCCTATGGGATTATCAGACGGTTCGTCAGCAGCATACGGTAAGAAAATAGATAAATCTTACTATGTGAAAGTTCATGACCTCTAGATACATTATTAATAGTCGCCATGAAATAAAGTTCCGCGATATACCACATTTTGTTTGCCTACCTTATCAATCAGAATCTTCTATATTTATTGTGCAAGTGATATACATTAATATTTCCATTTGATTTGATAAGATATAAAATAACGTAACCTCATCTAAGAAGATTACTAAAATATTATTGCTACTTACTAAATTATTGCTGAAAATACTATTAGCAATGTGGATCGATGATCGGTTGCAATGTATGACAGATAAATTTATAATTTTATAGAGCATACATTTTATTATTATTATTATCTATTTCAAGGGAGATGAAGACTATTATGCATGTAAACAAAGGCTACTATGCATGTAAATGATTATGAAAAAGACTTAAAGGAATTTCAAATACTTCTTTTATGAAATATAAAAGTATGGGAAATAGAAGAAGTGAGAAGACAAATATGATCGGTTTTTAATAAAGAATTAGATAAAATTTAAATTAAATGAAACTAAGCATTTAAATTAAATTAAATATTTAAATTGATTAAGTGTAAGAATATTTTAACAACAAATATATCAATCTTTTTTTTTTTTTTTTTTTTTTTTTTTTTAAATTTCGACTACTATTTTACACACTCCCTATACATAGTTCAAATTTTCAATCGTTGATAAAATACTCTTTGTTCATCCATTCAAGTCCAAATACATTTTTTTTAAAACTTGTAGTGGATGATTGGTGTCGATACAGTTTTTTTTTTCAAATATTAATTCATTAATTAAATTTAATTAATTTTTAATACTTTAAATAGAGTTTTAGCAGTTTGTAATGAAGTTAATAATTACAAACAAAATTAAATAATTACAAACAAAATTAAATAATTACAAACAAAATTAAATAATTACAAACAAAAATAATAGTCCAACACCATATATGGAAAGAGAAATGGAAAATTGCAAGAAAATTTGCTTTCTACGTTGCCACTTAATATCGTGATTATGTCATTCATATGTATATACATATTTATATTAATTGTAATTACAGTAAAAGTTCCTTATTCGCGCTTCCTTCATTCGCGTTTTCACTATTCGCGGATTTAAAAAATGCAACCCAATTCCTATAATCGAAGCTAAAAATTTCTTTATTCGTGGATCTAATAAGTGCATACATAAGTGTATAAAAGGATTCCAATAGGTATACAACCCAATATCTTTTGTAAATGCCGTCAAACGAACTAATAAAAAAAAGTAAAATAGATCTCATTACAACTTTGCCTAAAGTATGTTGTTAAATGCAAACTGCAAACATAGCCGAAATCGCGAATGGAATAGGACGAGATGGGTTCGTACAGATAGAATCAAGTGACAATCAGGAATTGCTTGAATAGCAAAATGAAGATCTGACTGAAACCGACTTGGAGGAAATGTTAAATTGCCTAAACCTTAAGATAATTAATCAAAATGTTCAAAAACTTCAATTAAATTGATTTTTTATGTATATATATTTTTTTATTTTGTCACCTAGGAACGTATCCCCTATAATCCCGTATAAATTACCATTCCGTATTCACGGTTTCTGTATTCCGTATTCCCATGAAAAAAGTGCTTTTATTGTATTTAATAAAAAGTAACAAATAAGATTTCTTTGTTGACCTGAGTATGAATTGACAAAAAAAAACTTTTTTTATTGCTTGTTACTAATAAATTAGATGACGATGCCATCTGAAATCTTTTGATTTACTCAGCGAGAGGCCACTCTAAACAAAACAAAGGACTGTTTGAAAGCATTACTTACTACCCCTCCCTTTTAAAGGGGTGGCCAGGGTCCTCCCCCCCAACTCCATTCACAACAGATATCTGTTTTGAAAGCGAATTATCTCCTGAGTACCATCTCGAACGAGGGGATGCACAAAATAGTCACTAAAACTGTTCTTTGAAGAAGCAAGGGAAAGGACAAAGGTTTGCTCTGGAGCAGGTGGTTGCGTTGCCACAACCTCCTGAAGACAGGTGGTTTTGGTGTTGTAACAAATTGGATTAGAAAATTATCGTAGGATATGATGCATAAAATTATATTTGCAACTAATAGTAGATTGTGTGCGTGCGTGTGTATATGTAATGTTGCTTTATAAAATTAGTTCTTTTATAGAGCTACTTAATTCGGCACAGATATATTTTAGAAGGTAGGAATATGCCTTTTGATATAAGTTTTCTGAATTTAAAAAATATATATATAATTAAATAACAATTAAGCTGAATTTTGACGTTTTTCTGCCATAATTGCAGAAATAAAATATCATAAATTTGATTCTTATTAAAAAAAATAGTGTTTGTTATGAGTGTTAGTTTAACTAGCGTGAAAAATTTTTCTTTCTAAATTTTGATTTAAAAATTTTTCCAGTTATTTATTACTAGCCGCCTTTGGTGACCAGCCGGTTCGCTAATCTT
>JAPMOQ010033956.1:0-43498 GCA_026543055.1 Argiope trifasciata
GGCGTCTTTTCTTTCTTCAATCCCCAAAAAGAGCGCTGATATAAACTGCCACTCGCACGTATCTCAGACGGTTTGCAGAAGCATTTCCCTTTCCTCTGGATTTGATTTATTTCCACATTTTTGAGGGGGGATGGCGTTTTTCTTATTTTTACTATTGGTAAGAAAACGGAATTTCAATTTCCCACGCTCATCCACCCTCGTCTTTCCAGGCGTTGTTTTCGATTTGTTTTTTAAAATAGCCCATCCCTAGCCCCCTCTCTCTCACGAATATCTTCTCAACATTTTTTTGCGTAGCAAACGAATGTGAAGGAAGCGAAAAAACTCTATCCAACTTTGTTCTGAAATCTAATGCTTAGTTCTTTTTTCCCTCAGCGATATTTTATCAGTGTATATACCCGTTCTTTTATTCTTGCATTTTCTTAGAGTATGATATTCCGACGTCTCTATTCACTGCCAAATAATGTGAATATCTAACAGAAGGCTGATGGGCAGAGGGTGGTAATGTGCTCGGAAAAAAAAAAGAAACGGGCGAAGAAAGAGCAAACGGAAATTTCAATTTCCTGCTTTCAGATAGATGCACGGAGAAAGAAAGGAAGCGCAGAATTTTCGAAATTCTGTCTTCAAGTATTGCAATGCGAAATAAGTGCAATAAAATTCCCTACTACTTTTAACACTAAGAATTTTTCTGCAACGCATTTGATTTATACAACAATGCACAGGAGCCAATTCTAAAAGCATAAAAATTCAGATTTGACTACAAATAAATAGCATTGGGAGTTATTAAAATCTGAATTTTCGCATGATATGCAGTTTTTTTCAGGTTTTCAGATACTTCATTCATAATCTATGCTTTAATGTTTGCTACAAGCATGGTTTGGTTCAAATATACTTTAAAAAAAAAGAAGAAGAAAAAAGAAATATTCACCTTGAAAAGCATTTTTTTTTATATGAATTAAACATTAAGCGAAATTTTGCTATTTTTCTGTATCTAAATAAATGTACAAAAATGATTTTCCCACAACTTTTACTTTCTTTCATTTGTAATAGAGAGAAAATATTGCAATCGTTTAAAATTTCAAATTGTAGCCAGTTCAAAACTAATTTTTGAAAAATGTCCGTCTGTGACAAAGATAACTACAAAACGCGTTCAGCTAGCCGGATGAAATACATTCGTTTGTACCAACTTTAGTTTTAGTCTAGTTTTATCAAATATTGAGCAAAACCTGTCCAGAGGAAATTTGTCTGTCTGTATGCAAAAATAAAAGTTATAACTAAGGATTATTAAAAAATGAAGAAAGCTATATAGATGATGATGTCGTATCCGTGTTAACACGGAAAGGGGATGCAGTGGCTTTTAAGGGTAAAGACTCCTAACCACACAGAGGCAGAAGTCTGACTTCTAGCTAAAATGAAGATGACACACACACATTCGCTTGCACAACCCCTTTTTACGGTGGGAGGGGCTCATTCGTGCATTTCCCAGATAAAACACAAAGGAAGAACAACCATGCCCGAACCAGGACTCGAATCCGGGCCGCTCAGATGACGGGGAAGACGCGCTACCCTTAAGCCAGGACGCCGGTGAGCTACATAGACAAAATTCGGTATACAGATTTAACATCAATAGAGAAAACACATACCCATCTGTACTTTCAAAAATATGTAAAGGCGATATTTTAACAAAACAATGACTTAAATATAATATGAGATTTTGTGACTATAAGTTTAGTTTTGTGTCTAAATTTTGTTTCAATTGATTGAGGAAAATGCGTCTAAAAAACAAATTCTATTTCAACAAATTCTATGCTTTGTCGTTGTTTAATATGGCACTAGCCATGGGCAAGCCCTCTGTTACGACGTCAGCGATTTAAACAGATTGGGTGCGACAGATTGTTTTAGGAGCGCCCCTTAGGGCCAAGAGTACGAAAAAAAAAAATTCACCAAGAATGACATGATATTTTCAATAAAAATGCTAAATTCACGCCAGAGTCTAATACTTCAAAATTACAGTATGCCAATGCCATTAAAGGTTTTTCTCTTTGATTAAAATTTTACAAAAATGTAAACAAGAAAATTTTGGGGATACCACTTCCATTGGTTAAATTTAGAAAATTGTCTTTTCAATGACATTATTTATCATGCAATTTCAGTTGAAATCTGATCTTTTTTGTAGCACGGACTTTTTTTTTTTACGATACTTTTCATTATAGCAAGAAATCCAATAATTTAATTCCCCCCCCTAATTTTTACAAATGTCTTATTGCACATTTTGTACTGTCTTCTAATTTTAAAAAAAATTAAATACTTAGTATGAGAAATCAAAAAGTGAAATTACACTGTCACGAAGGATAACTTGTAATAAATAGATAACAAGAACAGCTGCAGTTCTAGTAGCACTAAAATGTTATGAGGCTAGATTCCATTAGGAAACCTACTGCACATAATAAACAGAAAATAGGTATAGGGCTATTAAAATTCGATGCAAAAAGAAACAAAAATGAGCATCGAACTGTATGTTAAAATTTAAGCGAAATTAAATAATATTCCACCAAATTAAATTATTTCAAAAAGTGGCTACTAAATATAAAATAATATGGGGTTCATTTTATGAAATTAAAATAATTATAATAACGAAAAGAATTTTATAAACAATCTGTCTAAATAATTTTTTACATTTTTTAATAAAATTAAGTTATAGTTACGCGCTTTTCACATAGCGTATATAACTTTCATCGATTGTACCATTGTGTAAGTGCGTGAACTTAATGAATTTCACTTTTCCCCCCCATATATCACTAAATCTTTATATGGAAAAACCGAATTTGAAAACGATATAAAAGTCTTCTTTAATTATAATAAAGCATAAATTTCCCAGAAATATTCGTACAAACTAATCTCAGAATCATCAGGATATTCAGTAAAGAATACCTGAAGCTAGTAATTGTTATAAGCAAATGCATAATAGTAAGCAATCTATAAGAAACGAAGAAAGGCGACTATATCGATTATATTACACAGAAAAGAGTTGTTTTACGTTGGTACAAAAGGTAAAATAAATAAAATTAATGAAATGGCAGATGAATATTCCACAAAGTTGAAAGACAAAATTTTGATTGTTAATATCCTTCTTTGTCCTTCTGTCTAGACATGACTAGAATAGATGAATAATTAAGTCTAATGCAAAGCTTCGACAGAATATAAAATAGCATTTTTACTACTATGTACGCTTATGTCTAACGGTTTAGAAATTGAGCCATGATTAAAATGGGCATCTAGTTTAAGGAAAAATGTAAATCTGCAACTAATTTTTTTTGTATGATATAAAAACACAATATTCACCATTTAACGATATTTCCCAATAAAACGAGATATTTTTCGATTTCAACTATTTGCAAAGAATGAATGAGCAAATATACAGATTACATTAATGTCACTCATACACATACATCAAAATATAACCACTTTTTTTAAAGTTAAAAATTATTTAGCACAATGTTATTGCAGAACAGAAAAAGACAAATGCAGTACAAAAAAAATAAATAAAATACATTCTACATTTTTTTATAAAATCAAGAGGGGCATAGTTAAAATCGTCCGGATGAAATTACTGAAAAAATACATCAAAAACACTGAGAACAGATTTATTTTTCTTCTCTTACTCTCGGAAAGAATAATCTGTAACAGGCAATTGTAACAGTTGCAAAATCTTTTATTCATGAGAACAGAAGACATTTCCTTCAATTCAAGATTATCAAGATCGTTTATTCCACATCCGAGGTAGATGGAACAACCCAGTGCGTCGTATTGTTGGTTCGATCGGGATTCAAGAACTGTAGTCTGAATAAGTAAATGATTTTCCAAACCAACGTAATTAAGATAGCGATTGAGCCATCTCTTCAGTCACGGATAACTATTACAAACAGAGGACAACCCCTACATCTCCTGGGGTGTAGTAACAAAACACTCGAAGTAGCACGACGCATTTTGTATCGATTGGCTTGACTTGGGGATGAGGGTGCCTCTTCGAGATTCTCGAGGACGTGCTACTTGAGTACAGACTGCAGGCGCTAATGACACAGTGGAAGGAAGAGTGAAGAAAAATAAAAGGCTAGGCAACCACAGTTTGTTATCATAAATGTTGACCATATGCATGGTCCGAATAAGCTTTAAACCTCAGAAAAACCTTAAAATTTAAACTGTTAAGAATAACTTTTAATGTGCTCAAAAGTGACAACAATTTTGTACAAAACTGAAATACAAAATATATTAATATCCCTGAATATAGAAGAAAACAGTACAGCTTCAAGCAAGTATTATTTACAACAGTACACATCTTTAAAACCTTTCAATTCATTGAGAAATCTTTACTTATGAAATAATATAATTTCATTTAGCTAGAAATTTTGAACGTTAACTAATTATACTGTATTACATGGTCAGTAACATTGCATTCTAATATTATTTTACGACATATTGATACGCCGTTTTAACTTACAGTGCATATAAAATATTTAATGCAGTTCTGGTACGTGGTCTGGGTACTATGACAGGTATACTAGATATTTTCAAGATTCTAAGTATTCAAATGACTTTGAGCTTAGTGAATTATTTTATTGAATTTGTCATTAAGAATTAAATGTAATAATATCGAATATCGCCAGTTTGGCGCTAAACGTGGTAGTGTAAGAAACTTTAAATGAAATTCTAATTGCACGAAATAAATTCTTCCAACAGTTTACTGTTTCATAAGTGACCGTAAAAATAAACATCTGGCGGGAATTATTCTCGTGGTGGAAGCACATATATCTATGAGGTAAACAATGAAGGATCAGCTTCAAAAGCGGATACCAAAATTGAAATGTTCACTTTGAAACCTGTCTTTACTTTGAAGATTTAGAAATAATTCTTCAGCGAACTGAACAATAGTTTATATCTTTTCTAATTCTGGATTCGGCAACTGCAATTTTACATACATTTTTTGAATTAAATAAGTATCAGTAAAATTGCTTTCATTTTTCAAAAATTTAAATTTTCCAAAGAAATCAAACGGAGAATTTGAGAAGAATCCTTTCTTTTAATGCTGCTTTACAAATAAAAAATCTATTGAATTTAACAGTAATAAAAGGAACAAGTAATATATTAAAAAATAATAAGGGTCATGAATTCTACTAACGAATAACATCGATTAGCAGCATTAAATTATAAAAGACTGAATAACTACAGGACAGAACTGATAACTAATTAAAAGTTCCACTCCCCAAGAAATTAATACAACAACAAATTAGATTTTTAAAAGGAAAATGGGTACGTTTCTTTAATACAGTTATAACTTCAATCGAAGAAGACGATGAACCAAGAAATTTCACCGGATCTTTACTATATTTTTTATTAAACAATTTACTTCATATCTCTAAAATTATTATGTTTTCACAAGAAGTTGTACTTTCGACGGAATAAGAGTTCATTCGGGTCACGCATCTTCCGATCACGCAATAGTGTGCGTACGATCACGAAACAACGTGCGTGATCACGGGATCATCATCATCATTCTTTTTTGCTCTGAAGAAGCAGGGATTACGGAAAAAAACATTGGAGATGGAACACACGCGCGTGTGAATGAGAGAGAAGTGGATAGTTCTTAGGGAAGCTATCGATCAGTCATATGAAAGATTACAAAGATTTTCGAAAGACAGATAACACAATATAATACAATTGTCATTTGCAACACAAAATGCACAACTTAAAAAAAATGCCTTTTTCTAACGACAAACTCTCGTGGAAGTAACTGGGCATTCAACCCATTATCTTTCTCTAAATACGACTTCTGATTTTGCATTCCTTGCAACACTTCAAGCTCGAAAGAGCATTGTTTTGTTTTAACCACAAGTAGAAAGAACATAAGCAAAAGAGTAGCCATTATCGATCAAAATGACTAAAAGTTGGTTAAAAGGTAGGAATTTACATTGAAAATTTACAAATAATTAGTACTTTTTAATTCCGGATTCATGATTGATTTGTTTAAGAATAATTAATTTAAACTGTACCAAAATTACAATTTACAACTCTATAGTTAGTTTTTTTTAAGAAAAAAAGAAATAGAAAACATTCGATCGCGAACTTGAAATCTACCTTGATCGAATAATGATGTCATATGAAATCAAAACTTGCTTTTTTCTGAAAATATCTATTCCTTTCCTATCTGAAATGCAAGATTTATATATGCTATTCTTCCTATTATACTTCCATTTTCTATACTCTCAACGATATTCTTAAATAAAATGCCAATTTTAAAACAAATCGGCCATGTATTATTCATTTTCGTATAAAAAAATTATATATGAAAGCATTAACCAATTAACTATTTTTTTGACAAAAGATCATGGAAAAAGTACAAAATTTTGCGTTAAGACGAGTTTATTCGTCAGGAGGAATAAATAGTAACAATTTACAGTTTCAATTACAATGTTAATAAAATTTCAAACATATTCGTCAATTTCAAGATATTTTGAGGTTAAGCTCATATCATTAAAGCAAATAAGATTGTTAAAACATTTTTTTTAAAAACCATATCATACGAATTGCCTTTTTAAATGCATGACTGTGTTGTATTAGCCATCCATATTTTTGTTGTTGTTTCTTTTCGTTCGTATTCAAAATGTGTATGTTATTTTAAGTAAATAAATAAATGTAGTTATTAAAATAAATTTTAAAAAAATAGAAACCATTTCATTACAACATAATTTCATATTACAAATGTGTTTGATGAATATTCCGCCATTTCTAAACTTTTGCGACACTAATTAGATAAGCAATTCGAAGAGGTGGAAACTATTAAATGTTTAAAGACACAATCAGTGAAGCAAGACGATTTTCTTAACTTTTCCAATAATCCCAGCAGAAAACATTGTAACAAATCAGTAAATAAAATTGTTGTGAAATTATTTTAAGGATGGCATCAAGAACAGAATTAAACTGAAAATCAAGACAGAAGTTAAGCTGAAAAGAAGACGTAAAATGATTATAAATTTACCCCCCTTTCCCCAGCTATGCAAAGCGCCAATATACACACACTTACATTAGTAATAGAAATATAAGATTGGGGCATATTAAATCTATTTAAGAAATAACATTAATCAAAATAATCCAATAAATCACTTGGAAGCCTTTTTTTTGCATAGAAAAGTATATTATTTTTAAACAAAAGACTAACAACTAACTATACACTCGATATAGATTAACAAAACTTCAGTTTGGAAAAGAGGATACTACAGGATGTGGGAGGCAAGCGATCATGTAAAAATCAAAAGCTCCGAGTACAACAGCTGAAAGTTACTTAAAAATACCAAATAAATCGAATATACCTTTCTAATCAACTAGAACTTATTTTTAACTCCAGACAAGTAGTCAGTAATAATACTAAACAAGATTGAGAACGAAGAAAAAACAGGGAGAAAAAAAATCAATGACATCCAAAATATACTGAAATAATTTTTCGACATTTATTTCAACAATCTCTTAGTTCAAATGTTTTCCCGATGAAATCCTACCACTTTCGTGCACTCGCAAAGGTAAATATCCACAGTAATCTAAACATTGAATGCGTTTTCAGTATGCAAATCCAAAAGCAAACACAGCAACTCCATGCAAATTGTATCCGTAGTTGGTGATGCACAAACAGAGTGCCAAGAATTAAATTGCTTGGAAAGATTCCCAAAGTCTTTTCATGAATGATACATCTGACCTAAAAATTCCTCACTGCAAAGAACCACCCAGTGGGCAAGAAGCCAAGGTTTCGTCGCCAGACAAGCTATGTTGGGGGAGGTTCATATGGGAAACAAGTGCACTACACAGTCGCGATCATTAAATTCCAGGAATGTCAAATCTTTAGACTAAAAGTATACTCGTGTTTGTAATTAAAGACTCGGGTCTTGTAGATAAATCTTGCGGATGTCAAGTTATGGAGATACCGATATAGAGAAGCCACTTTAATTGTTTCAAGAAATTCCTCCAAAAACAGAATCAGATCTTTGAATACAAAATTTAGAATAAAATATATTCATATATCAGGAAATCTTGTAAATTTATTTCATTGGGTTTTTTAAAAGACTATATATATCTTGAAGTTGCAGTTAAAGAATGAAAATGTTTTTTTTTCCTTCCCTGGAAAACGAATAATAGATTCAATATTTATTAATTTGTCGTTGGTATGCTAATAAAAGAGACTAAGACAAAAAGTTGACAAATTTTTGTTCATCTCAGCAACAGAAGAGAGAAAGAGAGAGAGAAAAAAAACCCTGAGCCATATCAAACGAGCAGAATATAATGTATATTGAACGGCATATTGGTATGCGCCCTTAATTTTTCTATTACTGAAATATTTAAAAACGAAACTGCACACTACAACATTTTCCCCATTTCTTTTTTCGCTTAAGTTGTATACCGATGGCATATTAATATTGAATTCCTCGATTCCAGAAATGGGCAAAAAAAAAACAATACTTCATCCTAGATAATACATAAACTACATCAGTCGCCAATAGTTATCAAGGTTGTAATAATCAGTCGATTGAACTGTTTAAAATAACGAGAAAATGATCCCTCATATTTAAATACAATGAAAACCTGATGGTTTTAGTGATAAACAATTAACTCATAACGATTAATTTCGATACCCAGTCAGTTTGGTATGGAGGTTTTTTAAGAATAAGAGGAAAATCTTAATTCATTTAAAAATCAGAGACCTTTCTGAAGAATATAAGAGGACATGGCTTAACGCAATTGCAATATAGTAGCAAGAACAAAAAACTATAAAAAGAATAATTCTTCCCACGTAGAAGAATCAAGGACACGAGGACACATAACATAACAATAATGATAATAAAATGAAATTGGAAGAGAAATCATCATCAGTCCAAAAATCTCTGAAAGCCCATCGTCAAGTAAAGCAAGAAGATAACACCAGTAACGAACTGAATCTATTACTGAACATTATTTATCTGACATATTTAGTCCACGAATGCTCGCTCATTCAATATTCCTGAAAGTATTTTTAAAAAAACAAGCACAATTAAATATGTAAAGATATTTTTAAATGTTTTACGTTGTATTTGTGGGCTGTTTATAGTGCTGCTCTCGAATACCTAGGAAATTGCATTATATTTAAAGTATTTTGGATGAATTGCTCATATGGGATATTGTTTTATCTGAATTCTAAGTGATTCCTGCAAGTGATAGTCAATGAATCAACGATATATTTCAAAAAGGGCCATTTTTTCCATATGATATATAGGATTGTCTAAAATCTTCTTTGTATATTACAACTAAAATTTTAAATGTTGATAAACAAAAGTCACAAAACACAGAATAAGCAAGTAATAGAAAGAATATACATGCTCCAACTAAGAAAACACAATAGTCATTTTAAAGAAAGCTTCAGAAATACATATATATATAAATCTAAAAACGCAAATAGTGAATGCAAACAGCTTCACTAAGAATTTTGCTAAGCAACACCATAACAGAATAATTCACAGGAAATCTACAACATAAAACTTTACTTTGTATCAACATTTCAATTTATAGGAAACTCTCACAGAAGAAAAACAAAATGAGCAAGAAAAAGGATATTCCGAACAACAAAACTGATAGCTCCCACCTTCCACAAAAAGAGTGAAAGTTCCCCTACTAAGTCGTATAAATAAAACCGAGATACCCCACCTCTTTCAATATTGAACTTTGGGGAGATGTTTTGCTTTTTCGAAGCAGTCAATTTTCTCTTCGAAGCAAGATGTATAGAAAGGCTTTCTTCTGCAGTAGAAGGGGAAGTAGGCTGGGCCAAATACCATCCACTCAACATGAGGTTTGGGAAATGTGGCAGTACTTTACCAAAGACGCGTCAGGGAAAAACTAGTTCCCCTCCCTAAAACCCTGTAAGGTATTATGAAATTTATACAAGATAAATCCTTTTAGGTATTCTACTTGAAACTACTCTGTTTGATGTAGGAAGTAGCTCAGAGAAGCGGGTGGGTTGTGATGGGGGGAGTAAGAAATTGCGTGCAGTTTTAAAGGAGCCTAATATTTTGAAAATAAAACTCAAATCACTGATAGTGCAAAGTGGAATGGAAAGAAATTCTTTTATGTTAAATGTTTGGAAATTATAATAAGGCAGATAGATCATGACTCAGAGCAAACAGTTTGTAGAACAAAAACTTTGATATTTAGTGTATTATAATAGTAAAAAAGGTTTCGGAATTCAAGATAGTCAACATAATGTTGGTAATAATGAGAATTCTTTTATCTGAATATCTAAACAGAAAAAATTGCTATTAATGAATATCTTCTTTCCTACTGCACGATAGACTCCAGTCAATTAATGGAAAGCTTTCCAAGTTTGAGACAGTCTTAAGAAAATGAATGATATGCAGGGAAAAATAGCCATGCAGAAAAATTAAATTTAAGAACAAAAATATTTATTTAAATGTAATTTTTCAGTTCACTAATTAAATTTAAGTAAACAATGGCCTTTTTTGTCTGATGAAATTCAAAGTTTGGGGAATTTTGAGAAATTACTCAGTAATACAAAGTTGTATCATTTTTAAGTTGCACATTAAACTAAAAAGTATTGCAAATTTCAATGACGTGTTTTTATTATTTTGTTCGGGAACTTTATAGTATATTTTTTTTTTTTAAAAATCTTCTAGGCATTTTAAAACAAAAAATAATAATAAACGTAAAAAAACAAAAACAAAAAAAATGGAAGTTAAAAAGCTGTTGAACTAATTATAAAAATAATGAATATTAATTGACTATTAATTATTATAGATTGTGAATAACTACACATACGAATGTTTGATTTATGCAAAATGTAAGAACTTGATTTAACAATCATAAAATCGAATAATACTTATTACGGATTACTAAATATTCCATACATATTTTGAAGTAACATATTTAAAAAATATATATTTTCTAGAATGAGGGAGTATTAAAATTAATATACATATCTTTTCAAGAATATACTTTTTCGAATACAATAATCTTAACGACAGAAAATGTCGAGTAATTTTTAAGAGTAAAATACTTGCACCATGTTTAAAAAATAAAATAAAATAAAAATGAAATCTACGATCACAAATTTTAAATTATCATGTGAGAACACTATTTTTAAATCATTATTTGTCTTCACTAACTTAAATCATTAACCATTTTTTGAAGCAATCACTATAATTTTTTTAAACTTTCATTTAAAATTTTTCTAGCTGGCAAACAAAGTTTTGGAGCTCGACCAATTTTGAGATGGGGCGCGCGGGGGCACATCGTTTTTCTAAATATCGATGCATGCGTAAGCTGATAGTCTCGTGATTGCTGAAAACCAGTTTAAACTAATTAATGACGTAAATTAATTAGGACAATTCGTAAGAATTCAGGGAATGAATAATTTGTAAATCAAGTTGTAACTTTAGTTGACGATAAATCGCCAAATAAAACAACCTTAAACCTTATGTATTATTTTCTAATTATCCTAAAAGCAAAAAGATACTTTAAAAGCGATTAATTGCCATTTGTTGCCTACGCATTTTAAGGCTCCATCAATTTGTTGCTTACGTATTTTGAGGCTTCAAAACTCTCAAACTAAAACAACATTATGTTCGCAATTAATATTATTATTTTTTTAAAAAAGAGCAATATGGGATAGTCTTTTAATGACTACAAACAAATAATTGATAGGTTCCTAATTATCAAAATATTTTAAAACTTTACTTTCGGCAAATAATCGATGTATTTCCAAATAAAACTAATAAGGCAAGTTGCCACAGAAAAAAGAGACTACTCATTGTGCTCTCTATTCTACAGTTTTTTCAATGCATTAAAAGTCAGGGGAAGAGTATGAGATAAGGAGAGGAATCTCCTCACTATTCTAAGATGTAAAAGTATCCACATTTTCTACCTGAAAGAAGGGGAAAAGATTATACCACCGAAGTTTGCAAAATAACCCTAGTTTAAAAATCGATAAACAACACCGTCTCAAGAAAAGATCGAACTTCCTAAATTTACATCCGATACTCTTCTTTCAAAACACTGGGGAAAGAGCGAAGTATGAGCAAAGAAAAATTTTAACTATAAACAGCTAAGCACAAGATTCGTTCGTTTAAAAAGCAGCATGGCAGAAGGCAACTTAAAAGAGAAAGAAAAAAAATGTTGAAGTTTCTAACAGTACCTTAGATAACAACTGAAATTTAAACGCTTGAGTACTAAAAGCAAACGGCTCTTCAAAATAAGGAGTGGGGAAAAAAATGCGAGTAAAACTTCCAGTTGCGGTTTGGTTCTCGGATGAATACCAATGACCTAAGAGATATAAAAAGTCTAGCCAGATCAAACGTGACTTGTATGCGGAACATAACAACGAGGAATAAAAAAAATTATGCTCCCAGTTCTTAAGGAATTTCACAATCAAAAGAAGGAAGAAAGAAAAGAAAACTTGCAGTGACCAAAAGGACAATTCCAAGAACGCGGGACCAGATGTTCTGCATGATGAAATTATATTTGTTTTCTAAATATAGTCACAAAATCTAATGTTTATGAAATACAGTTACGTAATCCTTTACGTTACGAAGTCTCAAAGCTATTCAAGGTAGTTTCGTGAAATAGACAGCTATTAATAAGTATCCAGTTAACTATTGAAAGTCATTACTATTCAAGCAATTTGAAATTCATATGATTAAATGCCCCTCCCTCGAATGACGATATTAACATTTCGTTTCATATTCCATTCCATTCTAAGTGTCAACAACTATGAAATTGAAAAAAAAAAAAAAAAAAAAAAAAATACAATTTTATATCTGAATCGTACATAAAAGGCCTAATCAAAATTTCAATAATCGGAGAATACAGGAATAATGAGTTAGCTGCCAGACTTGTAGTAATTAGTACAATATTCAGACAGCAACAATAAGCATGAAATGATAGACATGTAAACTATAAGAACAAAATTGTATCAATTTTTCCTTTCCGAAAATTGCATACAACATGATATTGAGTTCTCATTCTAAAGTAGATAAATTGGAATTGACAGTAACTAAATTTGGGTAGGATTGCCTGATTTTAATATCTTTAAAAAACAACTTAACTAAGTGAATACTTTAAAAATATTCTTTTCTATGACAGGTGATCGAAAATTGACTTACTAAAATTTTCACTCCTGAAAATAACTTTTTGTAGCCTAGCAGCTTTAAAACAAAGTAAAATTAGGACATTCAAATAATAACTAACACAGTTTCCATTTAACTCTAAGATGTACAATTTACCATTCTACACCTTTGTCAAAAACAATATAAAAAAATAAAACAAGTAATTCATACGCTACAGAAACAGATATTTTTCAAATGCTGATTACAAATATTATGTCAATTAAAGAAGATTTTAGAGAGGACTTCATCACAATAAGTAAAATTTGATAGTTTTTAAAATCATATTATCCAATTAACTAAAACTTTTCCGAACTATATTTTCCACCTATATGAAGAAATAACTATTTGAAATAACAATATTGCGTAATGTTTTAAATCTCACGGCATTCAAAACAAATATGATTAGATACGAATACATTTTCAGAATAAGCCCGCAATATCGGAAAGTAAATAAGACAAAAAACCATTATTTATTTTGATAAGTAAGAAAACACACAACAAATTTAAATTGGACGGCCGATATTTTACATTTCTATTAATAATATTATATTGTAATTTCTATCAATAATCAATAAGTACTTAGTTGTAATGCTAAGGACATCAAGTTGAAAACACCAAATGTTGATCATATGTGATCGCTTCTAGCCGAAAGTTTATTTTATATGGGACAAATAATACAAATGGTAATGACTACTTCCATATACTTTTCGCAACATATATTCTCATATTCCTAAAATCTCCACTCCTATAGACGAAAGTTGTTTGAATCGAACATAGCAGTCTAATCAGTTATTTCCAATTAGTAGCGTGCATAGTTATCCATATATATGTAAATAGATGATTGAACCAACTATCTAAACCTTTTTTCATCTTCCGTCGCCTCTTCTTTCAAAATTGCGTTCTTTTCTTAAACTGCAGGGGGGGGGGGGTAGTTAGCAATCAAGAAACTAAATTTCGACTGAGTCATCAATAAGGTTCAACAATTATTAACTCATATGGAGTATTGATTACAGGCATGATAGATGATTAATGAATGCATAGTTTATCTGAGCAATTTTTATCAAAATTGGTTGTCTTTTTTTTTTTGAAGGGAGGTACAGAAAATAAATCGGGCAACAAAATTAAATGAAGGAAGTAAATGATGTATGACGCACTAATTATAGGCAAGATAGATGACTAAATGAATGCACATATTTAAAAAGAAAATCAACAATTCAAACCCAAAATATGTCATCATTCTATTAAAAAAAGGATAGCATGCATCAAACAACAATAATAAAGAATAAGGAGAAGAAAAAAATATATATTCCATAGATAAATTTTGAAGGGGGAGGACGCACCTAAAAACATCACTGAAGTAACTTTTCACCGTCCCAAGGTCTGATAAAAAAAATAACAATACGAAAAAAAAAACCTGGATATATAAGCGGATTGCAACACACATACTTCAGATAAGACACACAAAGAAAAAAAATGGAGAGCGAAGGAGAAAAATGACCTCAAGCTCAGCTTTGCCTTACACGATAAGACTTTCACAATAAGTACGGCATGCGGATGGCCAAACTTCACCAACAAGAAAAATGTAGGTGGATCGTATTCCAAGAAAGAAAAGTTATCAAGTTGGAGCTCGAAATAAAACTACATTCTCTGAGCAGGTAAAGAAAAGGAAGGAAGATGAGTATTGATTCGTTTCCGAACACATTCGCCGTAAGAGTCAAGTTGAGTTGTCTTCCAAGAAAGCATTTAGGACTGCACAAACAATTCCAGACAGGTGTCAGGTTTGCTTGCTGGAAATGGTTGAAACAATCTAAATGGCAAAGACAGAAGTTTTCTGTTCCCATTTCACAGGTAAAACAAGAAGAGAATTACCAAGAGAAAGACATTTCCGAACTGCACTTTAAAAGCTCCAATTGGAAGACAAATTATGCAGGCAATCGCTTGGAAATAAAGAAATAAATAATTGAAGACTACAAATTGTTAAACAATGCGAAGAACGAATATTCTTTAAATTGATAACAAGTATTTCCTTCTCCAAAAACCCAGAGGAAATACTACACCGATATAATAATAATTATAAAAAACGAAATCAGTTGTATCTATAATTTCAGATCATATGAAATCATAAAATGTGCGATTCATATAAATTTCGCTAATAAAATTGATTACCACAGTTAATTTAATCTGCGTAAATTTTTTAAATTATCGAAATGCGTCCTAACACTTATGAATAAAAAGAAATTCCTTATAAAATAGTGTTCACAAAAAAGAACATTCTTGAAGTAAATCTACTAAGGATAAACAAGAAACTTTTAAAATAAAAATTTGACATTTTTAAAATTATCATTTCTGGCGGCCAGCTGGTTTGCGAAAAATATTGACAACGTTTCATTTAATTTAAATTTCTTAAGCAGATACCAAACCAAATGCTAAGAAATGCACTGCAACTGCTAAATGATAAAAGAACACGAAAAGACATGGTGCTTAAAAAAATATTTTTAAACACCGAATTGTCTCGTACATATAAAACCGTGACCTTTTAGAAGAAACCTTATACCTATCTTAATTTGCATGAATATGGACAACCACCAATAGAGTTCAAGTCAAACATATGAAAATTAAATCATCCGAGTTATTTATTATTATGCTTGTTATATGCAATTCTGTAGAATTACTCATTCAACGTTTGTACTTAAAAATATTTCAGAAAATTATTTCAGTAGAAAAAATTCGGTTGATAGCTATTTCTAAGGAAAACGTAAAGCTTTATTTGCTGTATTAAAAAAAGTCTTGCCAAGTCTTCTAATTGAAATATATATATATATATATATATATATATATATATATATATATATATAATACCGACAGAAAACAGTATCGATTCGAGATGAAAAAAATAACCTTTCCTTCAATGTCTATATGAATTTCTATCAGACTGAACTAAAATCAGTTTCTGTTAAAACTTCAATGTAACTAAATGTTATTTAGAAACCGCTAAAATTATATTTTAAATATGTTATATATCATCTTAAATAAATCTTACAATAGGCATGCATCCACATTCTTTTCTAACTTGATCAAAGTAATGATAATATTTGTAGTGGGAAAAGCGTCTTTGAATATTTCATTCTATCGTTTCAACACAGAATTTTTATCTTATCTGTGTACATATTCAAAACCGCAAGAATACGCTGAGCTCGATTCTATTCTCCATCTCTTCATCTTGCTATGTACTAAGAAGGCTAAACCACATGCACAGAAACATACTGCAACTGCTAAGTGATAAAGATCACAAAAAGAAAGTTGCAATTTTCCAAGGAAATTCATCCCTTGTTTAGTTATAGGCATTCAAAGTCAAATCATATAATCGGAATTTGCATTTTTATATCCAGCTTTAAAGGAAGTGAAGGCAGTAACTTCTACAACACATCCCCCGCTTGAAGTGCTGCCAGGATTGTAGATGCCAGTTGTGACATAAAAGGATGTGGGATGAAAATGCTTCTGACAAAATGAACATCTGCTGCTAAAGAACGAAGCAAAACACTCTGAATATCTATTAACATTTGAAATTAAGTATTAAGGCAACGTTTTTTGGTGTCGCCAAACTGCTGATTATTTTCGGGTGTCTGAAACTGAAAGAAACTGCTATTTTACATCCGCGATAAAACAATTTTATTTTGTTATGCTAGATTCATATCCAGCACAGGAACTACATAATTCGTAGTCATGATCAGGCAACCCGGCATCCAATGCTTTGAACATTAACACCAACGTCAAGGCATTCTCCATTAAAGCGAAGATTAGCATCAAACAAATATGGCAGAATAATTTATAACATCTTTCCTTCTTTCATGTTGGAGTCAGTTCTATTCACTTTCTTTAGGTTTCAATTCAAAACATAAGAAGTTCAAAAATTCGAAGTGTCCAATCAAAATCACATTCAAATAAATTTTGAAACTCGCTGGTTCGAAACCAAAAAACGAATAAGAAAAAAATATTCAAATAATTGACGGATGTAAAATCCTTTTTAAGAATTGAAGGATATAAAATAATGAAAATCTTCATTAATGACTTCTTTGTCATATGAATAAATAACATTTATGGAATAAATAAGGGTTTTCCTAAAGTAAAGAATTCATTGCCAATTTATTTACAGAAATAAATGAAAAAAATATTTGTATAATATATTCTAACTTTGTTCTTCGAACAAAGTGAATTGGGCATCGTAAAAAGCAAAATTTTCCATCCTATTTCATTATTGGAGATTTATTAAATTACCTCTTATGTAAAGAAAATGAAATAAATTCTACTTTTACGCAACCATTTATTATATAAAATAAAATTATGTATTTCATCTCAGACGAGACAAACCGTAAAAAAATATTCTCTAAGCCCCAAATATTTCAAAAAATTCCATCTTTATTTCTTCTTTCTTACTTTAATCCAATTTTACTTTCCGACGATTTGAAAAAAAAAACTACGGCAAATTTTCATCATCTTATTTATGTACCTAGCTTTGAAAAGAAAAACGAATTTCACTGACATAAAAATAAATACTTCAAGTCAACAAAGTGATGATTTCAATATAGCATACATGTACATTTTTTTAATTCTGAAAAAAATACTGAATGACCATATAATCTCTAAAAAATATTGAATAACTAGATTTTAAATTAAGTTTTTAGAAGTTGAAAGCATTAAGAAATATGTATTTTTCCCCTCTTAACGATATATTACATAATATTTAAATAAAACTATCGAATTTAAAAGATTACAAAGGTTCTAAATTTTATTTCCCAACGAATAAGCATACCTAAAAATTCATCTATATTTATTCGGCATCCCACCAATCATTCTTTTATTGCAGATTAAAAGGGATTCTGTTATTGGAAACCATTTCTAATGTATAATGTAGTCAATGGCGAAATTGCTATCAGTGAAAAACTGAAAGGGATGACAATGCCGACATTGCGATCAGGGAAAAACTGAAATGGTCGGAAATACCGACATGGCGATCAGTGAAAAATTAAAATAAATGGCAATGCCGATATTACAATCAGTGAAAAATTGAAATTGACTGAATTAGAAAAGCTACAAGATATAATTAGTATACTCAATTCTGTAGCGCCAGATGCATTGAAAAGTAATAATTATTCAATAATGCACCATTAAATGTTTTTCATTTCTATACTGTTTCATTAGAGTCCCATTTAATTCGTAACCATTGTAATGATAAAATGCTTCGTTTATAAAATGAAAAACTGCGATTACGCATTTCTGATGACGCAAAAGCGTGATTTCCTAAAAGTAGAGACCATTTTCGAAGAATATGATATGTCTATAACTACATCATAACTTCAGGATTAATCACAATCGACAGGTTAGAAAATGTAGTTATCTCTTGAATCCCCCCCCCGCCAAAAAGAAATTAATCTCTGTTAATATGTTAGACGACACGATAAATGAAAATCTCATCCGAGTTACACAATCTCATCCTAGTTACACATATGTAACTGCCTATTAAATCTAAATCGAAATACGTACGCACTTGGACACGATAACTCAGAAACAAAATATTAAGGAAATAAAATTTAATATGTTTTTACTATCAAAATTGTAAATCTGCATCAAATCTTGAGCTGAATTCATCAATAAGTTGACGGTCTATATAACTACACCTACGTTAATGCCATTAATGAAAATACTTAATTTATGATGCTGCATTTAATGCTCGCAGATTGTCAGCCTGCCCGAAGAAGATTTAAAATTTTTATTCAATTAAACGTTTATCTACATAACACATATAAGAAAATATAAATTTATTTATACAATAAAAAATAATTATTTCAAAAAATTTAGAAAAGAATTTTAAAACGTAATTATTGCTCGCATATAATAATCTCAAATTTTATCGCTAAAAACTTTACTATCTTAGAACGAACTCGCATTAAATTTGTAATATTTAAAGCTCTTTATAAAAATTCCGATGAAACGACATTTTATGTCAGTATCTACAAAGATACAAAAAGAGATGTTTGACTATGTTGGAATAAATCTCAGTTTAATGACACTTATAAGATATTCTGTGCAATAAAATCCCTAAAAATTATTTAATTCAATTTGACAGATTTCACGGCCTAGAGAAAGAACATTAATTTGCCAATTTCGATACCTCACATTTTTTTTTTAATGTTTGCACTTTCTGTCAACGACGGTAGAATATGATAATATTCCACACTATATTACTCATTTAGGTACACGATAAACACATGACTTATTGCTAACCTGTCAGGTTTTTCTGTTCATTGTTGAAATTTTTAGACTTTCTATTAAACTATTCAAAACAGCAGAAACAATTAGTTTTCAGAAAATTACATAATCAATGTTCACCATTAAGAAACACAAATACGATCTGGCAAAAGCCTTTTCATGCATTTACTAGCATCAAGTCACAAAGGTTTCATTTACCTGAACATTTTTACTCAAAAAGAAAGAAAAATTATAATTAGCGGGTGACCTGATATTGTTTAAAATTACCTCACTAAGAAGTCATTTTTTATTGCAAGGTCATTAAAATCGCATTAACCGGCACGGTTGTGGTCACATTTCAACGGAAGAAAGGCGGGGAACAATAAGCAGATAACGTCGAAGGGGAGGACAAAAAACGACGTGGAATGCCCATGACTAAAAACGATGACACCCGCTATCACAGGTAAACAAGACGCAGAAAACTCGCCGCCCTTATCATGGAATTTGAGATCATTGCCACAAACCTGTTATAGATAAGAGAAAAGGAATTTTTTCCAAGACTGATGATAGTTGTTCAGTAATGTTAGTTTAGAAAAGACAACTTTATCGTACAGGAAATTGGGTCGTAATCGTTAAACATTAGGATTGGAAAACTAATTTTGTTTATTTTTGTAGATAAAAGGTTTTTTAAAAATGTCATTATTTTTGCAAACTGAAATAAACAACTACGCAAAATAAGCATTACCGAATGAGTTTCATCGTTTGCTGGAACTGAAATAACTGCTGGAAAAACTGAAATAAACAGTGGATCATGGAAAAAAAAGTATTACAGACTTAGTTTTACTATTTGCTGGAAAATTACAAATGGAATAATTAAGAACAACATGGCAAGACGTTAACATATGCGTAAATTTTTTTAGTTGTATATAATAATTGAATTTTATCTTAAAATAAAATGGCGCCAAAAGACGGGTAATGTTATCCATCTTTAATTTATTTTTAATTGTTAAAATTGATAACAATAAAATGTAGATATTTTTTTCAGGGAAATTCAATTTAAAAACACTTATATGTATTTATTTTTTGATGTAATAAACAAGTCCATGCATTAAGTAAATAATTATACATCGAATTACTTATCCGAGACCAAAGGTTATATAGGTTATATATATGCCATATCATTTGACAGTGGAAGAGTAATGAAAGTTTTCGAAATGAAGTGAGAGTAAAAATATCTACATCGCCCATTTGAAGTAGATAAAAAGGATTTAAAACATCCCACATGCATGGATCATAAATAGTTTCCAATTAATTTTAAGAGAAAATAAAAAGAATAATGACTCGCATACATAATTATTTTCCCATCCTCATACCTAAAATAACAGAAGCAAGAATCTTCATAAGTTCTTACTTCTCCAACAATAATTCCAATCAGAATTAATCCAATAATAATAATTACATCTTTGTAACTACATGTAATCCAGACTAATCACACATAAAATTGATTTTGCGATTCATAAATGAAATGAGTACGGAAATTTATAAGTGGCAAACAAATTACTTGGGAGAAAAATATATGCAATAAAAAAAATTAAAAAATCTCAAATTATACTACCAAGCCACTACAACAAATAGTTAAACACGAATTATGTTAGTGATATACATTATATATTGTAAGGTTTTTAAGGGGTTCAGTAAAAAGTCAAAATTAGTGCAACAGTTATTAATTTATAGATTAAGTTACACTCAGACAATTTACATACATAATTTTGCAATAATTATATATGTATATAAGAGCTTATATTAAACCATGCCGCAGATGCCATCGCTAGATGAGCCGAGTCGTAGCGCCACAAGACGTCATTGGTCAGTTATGGTTAGAATTTCCAGAGCGGCTACAAGATTTAATTTTATCTCTTCAAGTGAAACATTTTAATGCTATGAATAAATTAATAACGGAATAAATAAAACAGCATTTCAAATGTGTTTAAAATAAGTTGTCCCGCCGTCACACATTCATTAAAAAATATAACCTATTTACAAAACAGCACGGGGGAACCCGTCTAGGAAGAGATATTGGTATATTTACTATCTAACCAAAATAATTAATCTGGATTGGAAAGAAGCGATTATACAAAGAACTAAAATTTATAGTCTGAATATTAAATCTGAAAATTTAACAGCCAAAAAAAAAAAAAAATCTCTAAAATATTATCAAATCAGTAAAATCTACAAATAAAATTAAAAATTACTATTTAGTTTAGAATTAACACAGTGAACAACGGCAAATATTGTTCCAAAATTATTCCAGAAGTAATAATACATAGAATTGAAATTTATAGCCTGAGAATTAGATCTGAAAATTTAACAGCAAAAAGGAGATTTAATCTAAAGTATTGCTGAACCAGACTAAAACACACAAATGAAATCAAAAATAACTATTTAGTTTAGAATTAACATACATAGTAAAAGATGGCAAATATTGTTCCAAAATTATTCCAACGCAGCCAAAATGGCCATTAAGTCACGAATACACATATGCGATTACCCGTCTTTCATAGGAAAACTGGCAACAGAATATATCGGATTTCCAGCAATCTTCAACTAAATCCTTGGAAACATAGCCATGTTTCGAGTTTAGCTCCAAATTCGAAGTTCGTTAAAATCGACCGAAATGCGCAGCCGTTGATGAATGTCCCACAGAAAAGGGAGAGCTCTAAATCGGAAAATTCTATAGGGTTAGAATTAACTTAAAGATCGACCTTTCGAAATCAGCAATTGGATCTGTGAAATTTAAAGTAGCGACCACGAATGCATTAGCACATAAATACAACTAATTTCATCGACCGGTTGCGTTAATTAGATCTTTTCGAAGATTTCCAAAGGCGGCACGAGCGATCAGAAAAGCGCATTCATTACACAAGGAAATGGAAGTAAATTCCATTTCATTGCTGCTTAAAATATACAGTGGGATATTAGTCTGGTGATTTTTAAAAAAATTTAATGTATTTTCATGTCAATTTTGTTAAAAAATGCAAAATTTAACTCGCATAAAAAAATCTGTTGATAACATGTTATTTATAATCTAAATCCAGTGATTCAATCATTGCTAACAGATTCTTTCGTACAGGTGAATTGAATTTTTGATTAAAGATTAAAATTCAATCTGCAATTTGAACTGAAGCCATATCTCATATTCCCATATTCTAATCAGTTTTCTAGTTTTGAAATTCATGTTACAGATGAAATAACATCGAGGTATTTATTTGAACCATTGGATTTTCTTGTATCTCCGTTTTTTAAGGAGAAAGCCTGATTTTATGTTCATACGAATTTATTATGCCAGCGTATGAGTTACGTTCCCAATAAATACTTATAAAATATATAAAAGATAGTAAAGGAAACCAGAGAATTTAAAGAAAATATAACCAGTGGGAATGACCTACCCAAAACTTTCTTATATACCCTCTAATAAGATATGCCAGAGAACATTTTAGATGGGCAATGGCGTACAATAGTTACTAAATATTAACTTTTTACAGCAATTTAGCATTTTTACTGACTATCATGTCATCATTGTTGAGTTATTTGGCGATTAATCTCTGACATTATAAATACTATTTAGAAATCGAACACTGGCGTTTAAGACTTGTTTTTTTTTTTCAATCAACTGAAACAAAAGACATATAACTGTAATTGTAGTCAAAAATTCCCTTGCCAACTATGATATATTTAAGTCATTGCGTTTTGAATTATCGAGTTTACGTGCTTCTGAAAGTACAGACCGACAGACAAACTACCCGTAGTTGAATTTGGCTCAAACTTTGACAGATTACAATATAATAGATGTTACATCTGTGTGTTGAATTTTATACATTTATCTGCATCGTTTTATAATCATCATGTTAACTTATATTGAAACAGACAGACTTTCTTTGAATAGATTACTTGAAATCTGGCAGAAATCTGCAAATTTGGTGTAAAGACCGCATTCCAAATTTCCTCCTTCTAAGAGTTTCCGAGTTATCTTTGTCACAGACAAACACATTTTTTAAATGTGTTTTTCGAACTCCAGAGGAGGGGGGGTTCTAAAACGCGGGAATTTGTCAAAAACTCAAACTCGAATTTTCTGAAGATGGCTATACTTTCTCTATATTAAGTATACGAGAAAATAATAAAAGGAAACAACTGAGAAACAAAATTATCATTGTCCTTTCCTCTTCATTCACTGAGTATATTTTTAAAGCTTTAAATGTTAAATTTTAAATTTTTTTCAGCAATTAGCTGGCCTGCGTTGGCTACAATTAGATCAAAATGTAAAATAAAACACTATTTAGAGCAATCTTACAGAAAGGGGATAAAACTATAAACCCTAAAAATTAAAATAAATTCATTTTAAACTGCAATGTTTCCTGTCAAATTTTGGCATATTTTTGAGCAAACAAGAAAAACAAATGCTAATAAAATGTTAACAAGATCGAAAGTCAATTCCGGTCGTTTTCGAAAGGAGCCTACATTTCTGTCTGCAAGACAGAATTAACCATCACTCTGATGAGGCAGCTTTGCGCAATAACCAATAACAGTTTCCCATTATCTAGCTTTTCCCAATACTTTTACAGGAGGTGAAGGGAATGTCGATAAAGTCTTCCAACGATCAAAAGGTCTCTTCCCTTTTAAATAAGATCGACTCAACCTTGCGGCCCACACCATTCAATGAGGAGCTAGCTGGCTGTATTCTCTATTAAATTACTTTTTTCCAACTCGGGTCGAGATAAGTTTCGGAAAATCAAGTAGATCCTTTTGAAAAGTTCTTATCAAATTGTGCATGCTTGCCTTATTGTGGGATCGATAGATTGGGATCGATACAAATGTGAAAAGTACGTAAAATTTTGGCACAGTGAAATTGTTACGACAGAAAATGGTGAATGCCAGCTTAAGTAAGCACAGAAACTATGAATAAGTGTTTTTTGGAATAAATTATACTTTTATGTTTAGAGAGCTTGGGCTTAGATGCAAAATCAATATATAAAATTCAAATATATAAAATTATTGATTTGGCCCTTACAACAACAGGTAATTAATATAATTTATAAATTTACAAAATGATATCTTATTTTAAATTAGAGTCTTAAATATATTTTAACAACAAAATCAAATATATTTTAAGAAATTCTACGAAATTATAAACAATCATACTAATAATTAATACAGAAAAAAGAGGCAATATTATCAAAATAAAAGAGGCTATCAAAATAATGGAAAATACCTGTGAATAAAAGAGATATTTCAGAATGTACTTTGCAAGCATTAAAATGTATTCTTAGTTACAACAGTTTTTTTTAATATAAAAAGAATATATCGTAGAGGTATGTGGTATTTATAGTAAAATCTTAAATGACATGATTTTTTGTCAAACGCTTACAATGTTAAACGTCACAAACTTTTAAAGAGAATAAACTGTAGACCTAATGTCATGATAGCACACACACAGCACAGCAAGATAAGCTTGGCAAAGCAAACTAATGGATAGAAGATGAAACCGAGTGGGTATTGAAGCGGATTGTAATGTCTAAATTGAAAACGCAGTCAAAGTCAACGCAGAGCTTAACCAGCATTTACAGCTCCAACGCCAATATTTAGAAAGCATCTTTGTAAACAGTACATTTACAACTGAGCAGTCATTCTCAAATCATTAATAAAGAGTCTCGTATTCGTTTGCGGTGTGTCTATCCTTCTCATAACCAATGAATTCAATTAAAATTCAAGCAAATGAAAAAAAGTATAAATTCAAATATGAATTAAAGAATAAACTAAATGAGATAAAGTATGAAGAAAAAGGAAATAAAGTATGAATCCAAGTAAAAAACAAGATATTTATGAATAATCAAAAAGGAGAAGAGACTAATTCATAAAAACATGAAAT
Organism: Argiope trifasciata; assembly: GCA_026543055.1. Lineage (NCBI taxonomy): Eukaryota > Metazoa > Arthropoda > Arachnida > Araneae > Araneidae > Argiope > Argiope trifasciata. The sequence goes on from JAPMOQ010033956.1 coordinate 25,357, forward strand.
TGGTAAATGTAAAAAAATTAATTATCCGTTTCTGTTGGAATAATAAAATTTGGAGGCAGCCTAAACCATATGGTTATTAAAGTTATCATTACGATTACAATTGATTATCTTTTCTTTCTTTTTTTTTTTTTTTTTGAACTTTTTTGAAAAAAATTCTAATTTCTTTTGGGAATCACAATTACATTTCTATGAACAACAATTATACAAAAGAGAAAAGTATTTAAAAAAAACTATCGCTTAATTTTACATGTAAACGACAATTCAGCAATTCTTTTCCCTATATCCCCCCCCCCCTTTTAAATAATAAATGAGAAAAGGGTGAAAAATGTCTGAAAATAATTTATGTATGAAAAATTATAGATACTCTTTTTTCCCATGGTAGAGGTATTATTATAAGCTCGGTTTACTATGTAATGCCTCTAAAATATGTTCAAAAGCCAAGGAGACATAAATGAATTAAGAAAACCATTAGAAAAACCTTTAATTTTCAGAAACGACGGCAATTCTATGTCATTAGCCCGAAGCTATTTAAAAGCGGGGGCCCTCCAGACGGCTTTTTGATCGTAAAAAGAAGCTTTATTTAGTCTAAAAACCAACAATTAACCCCTTTTACTTTCAAAATGCTGGGGAAGGGGGTGAATGTTCATAATAGCAGTAGGGTATAAAAAGATATATTTGCGAATCAGTCTAAAAGAATTTTCAACACGTTTATGCAATGAAGGGATATAACTGCCATAAATATGAATCGTATTCCTGCAAAAGCATAAAAGATAAATGAGAAGATTTTACAATTCTTTTTAATATACCTTTGATGATGTTAAGAAAATATTTCCCCATCATTCATAGTAGAGGGGGGGGGGGGAAGGAGGAGAGAAAAAAATCCAGTGGAATAGTTGGAAAATTAAAGAGATACCGACCTACAATTTGGAACAAAATATATAAATTAAAAAAGAATACTAAAAAAGGAAATTAGAAGTCGGACAAGATCTGAGAATCGTTTTCTACGCATATGCAGAAACAGGGGAGAACCTAAGACAGCAATCAAATTTCTTTTATAGATATAGTTACCATATATTCAAAGTGTTTAGAAAATTTGGCCTTGTAATTTTCCGTTTAAATTATTTTCTTAATCAGCATCCAAATCTTCAGAAAAAGAAAATGTAAGCAATTTAAAATTAAATTTGTTCTTATTATATGATATTAAAATGACTGATTCGAAAAGTAGTATACAAGATCTAATAAAAAATTGTAATGTTTCCTTTGAAAAAAATTGCAATCAATTCATATGCAATAAATGTTTCATTTAATGAACTTCTGATTTCTAGCATAAAATTCGATTATTACTTTTAATTTTTTTATTAATATAGGGTGCATATAAAATTCACATCAAATAGTACAGTCTGAAGGATAATATTCAAAGGCAAAGATTGCTTTTTAAAATAAATTTCGCGTTTTAACAGGCTTCTAAGTTTATAAACATTTTTTTGCTCGGCTATTCCGTTAAACCAAGAATTTATTATATAAAAGTGAATGCAGCATAAAATAAAATAATTTAAATCTTTATTGAAGTTATGAAGAGAAACACGCATTCTGTACATTGATTTTTATGTTTTCAAAAAATAAAATCTTGCTTTTAAATATTTATCTCACCATAATTTCTTTAAATTTTTTTTATGAATGTTTTTTTAAATATAATACTTTTGCTAAAATTTCATAAACCAATTCCTTCTCTTCTGATGAAAACTTGAAATTACCGATGTTTCCTTTGGTTGTAGATTTGTGGTCAACATCCTAAAAAACTGCATTAAATTTCACCAAGATGCGTAACGATTGACTGAATTAATTCTTTATCGCAATTAATGTCAGCACTTCTCTGATTACAGTTGTATCAAACAAACAGTTGTCAAATTCGTGAAAAGGAACGTGCTTTGAGCATAATCCGAAATTTAAAACTATTTTTCAAAAAAAAAAAAAAAAAAAAAAAAAAAAGACTGATAGTTAGTAACATGCAGTGAATGACCTTTATCAGAAAGAAATTTCAAGAATCGTACATAGGAATTCATTGAATGGCGGTTTCAAAGATACTATCATTAAAACTAATAGATTCAACACAATAGCAAGATAAGTATACTACTCCACTTCAAAATAAAGTGGAACTGATAAAATCGTAAACATGAACATGATAAAACTGCGAAGAGACAATTATCTAACACAGCAGGCCATCTCGCTACCCTTCGTAGATATTTTTTAAGATCTAGATATATCTCGAAAATTAATCTCAAACTACAAACTGATAACAGCAAATTTGATTTGACTTTACAGAAAAGAAAAAGTGAAATGAATAGATAGCTGAATTACAAAAACACCTTTTCTAGCATTACGCATTTAATATCCTTCGAACTAGTTAAGGAATTGGCTATTTAAAACAAGTCTAGAATAACTTATGTCAACGTCAAACAATGTACCCATGTAAAACCAAATTTTTGATAAACTATATAATCTGGCATAATATTGCCAATATTATGGCTGAAAGTAAAGAGTGGGAATGTGACTTATTTTTTGGTATGTGGGTATGAGTGATATACATCAGTGCTTTTTTCTTATATCAAGAATATCGAATGATATAAAAGGATCGATTGCTGAAGACTGAAAATGGCAACCAAGGTTTTAAAAAGAAAATGTGTCAGCCTACGGTTTTATGTAGATGTTAACTTTGGAATTATGGTGAGGGCAAGGTATATTTAAAAAAAAAAAAAAAAGGAATTGTGGAACAGTTTTGAAAGAGCACAATTGCCAGATAGAAATATCAAGTTGCAGAATACTGGTTTAATTTCGAATGGCATTTTTATATTTTTCTAAAGTTTTGAATATTTGGAGACTAGCACATTTTCAATTCGGAAAAGTTCAATATATAACATTTTTAACAACATAAAATATATTTTTTGTGACAGAAAGGCCTTTCTAATTTATTAAGACATCAGAACAAACATGTGGTTGAAAGAAAAAAAAATGTGCACTACACAATGCCTAACCCCTTTTAAGAAGTATTAAAAATCAATATTGCCAACAGGCTAGACAAAAATCAGACAGGCGCAGCTACTTTCAACTATTTATTCAAATTCTTCCACAATTTAATGTAGACATTAAACCTCGCTCGAACGTCTGGACAAGTAAATTGCAGGAAAGGCGCCATTGTGTCTAAACGCAAAAGTGGTTGCAGCCTAGAAGCTCCGGATATTATTTCAAACATAGAAAATCAAAGATGCAAGGAATGGTACTTATCGATTTTTCGCTTTGAAACTGCCGTGTAAAAGGTTCGATTTTATTCTAAGTACTGAACAAAAATTTATGCAGACTGTCGAGTTGCAGGTGAATAACTAAACGGAATACAGCAACGAATGCAATGATACTTGATTGGTTGGTTTCGTAACTAAGGTAGAAAATTTCAAATTTTGCACTAAACTGAATAAAAGAGCAAGTCCAAGAAACAAAAATACTCAATGATTCGTCTTGCAAATAAAACTAAAATAGATCCAATTAAATGCAATCTGTATTAAAATTAATCTTTCATTATCTATGCTGTTCTGCAAGACATCAAGAAAATTTATAACCTTAATCAAGATGGCCTTTAATTTCTTAAGAACTAAGAAAAAATATTCAAATAAAGTTATTCGTTCTTTTAATTAAGTTTTACATTATTTATACTACCATTTATCAATGTTTCCGAGTCTTTTGGACTAAACAAGTGGAGACTAACACGCATTATGAATTTGAAATGTACAGCAAATTGCTGTCTATAAGAAATATGAATTAAAAATATTTTATGTAAAATTGTGATCGTTGATTAAATGCTCACAAATATGAAGTTTTAAGATTTTGATGTATAAAAGCATCATTTTAATACGAAGGGCTTCAGGTTTGAATGAATGCTTTTATAGATTCTAACGCGAACAAAACCATTTATATGAGCATTTTAAGGAATTATAGAAATGACAAAAATGAAAAATAATCGCTTTGCAAATTATTCACTTTTATTCATTCTTTCATATAATATGCTATAGGATCTATATATTACTATGAACAGTACTTTGAAAAAAAAATAAATCAAGTTTAAAACAAATTATTCTAACACATTAAAAAACACTAGTTAATAACTGAAAAAAAAAAAAAAATGCCGACTTTTCTGCTTGAATTCTTTATTATTCTCTCTCTACCTAGGTAATAATATTCCGTTGAACCCATATAATAAAACACACGGCAATCGTGTTATTTTCAAAATCATTTTATAATTGTTTACAGAGAAAGAAAATTTGATTTCATTAAAATAAGAAATTTTCAAGCATTTCATGCATATGCAATATTATATTTCAAATTTTAAGTTGATTTTATCACTGTCAAACATTTTAACCGCATGTTTGGCATCTATTCAAGCACTTGTGTCATTAAATTCAGCCAACCGGCCAAAAATCAACCAACCAATACAAGAATAATTGTTTGCTTACTATAAATTAATGTTATATTTGGTTTCACTGTTATCTCCTAAAAACTGTTCACTTTATAATTTAACCACATATTTTTCAATTTGGGATACATATTTCGATGTCTGGTATGAAGTTAATCCATGATACATCCAACAATCAAACATCAAACAATGACAACAATAAATCCAACAGCATAATGCATATGCAAAAATACAGCTGTATAAAGTAATTACAGACATTATTGAATTTCGGACTTGGCAGTTGCCTAGGACCGCTGGACTGAAAAAGTACAACTCAATTAAAAACGTTTTCAATTTATTATAAATAAATTATTGAAATATTATAATTTTGTCAAGCATAATTGGTAAGTTCTTTTATGCATCATTATGTCAACTTAATTGTAACAATATTTTAAAATAATAAACATTTTTGTACAAATATGGATGCTACGAAATCTTGAGACTTAGTAAACAAAACAAATTTAAGGTAATAAAAATATCTCAAATCAATTGTTAACATTATAATTAGTCTGAAATGCGTTGAACTGCACATTAGAGATCACAAAAATGAGTCGAGAAGATATCAGACGTGATTGTCTGTGGCTGCATAGTCTTTAAGCATGCCAATAATTATCAGACAGATAATTAACATTTTTTGCAAAATAGGGAGAAACAAAAATTCCAAATTCAAGTTCCAAACGTAGCAATGCAGAGAGTTAATTTTACAATATACATATAGATATACAAATCTTCAAAGAACAAAGCAAGATCTTTGTTGAATGCTACAAAATCAATAACTTCCATGATATATTAGAATTGGCGCTACAAAAAAAATTCCTCATCCTCTGTGTTCCATTGCTAATGATTCTTCAGAACAATGTTGTCAAGAAACTTGTGATCGATGCAGTGATAAATCATTCAGCGGGTGGGCGCAGAAAAACAAAAATTCCGCTTTCAGAATTCTGCGAAGAACAAATAAGGTCAGATCACCCAAAAAGCAAAGCAATAGTAGGTATTAATGTGGTATATTTCGAAACGCAGACATCGCCACGATCTGTTTTCGGAGTTAGCAACAAAAGAACATAGCCTCAGGGTGAAGCCAAATAAATAATAATCGCATTCGGTCAAGATAAAGGAAACGTATCTCTTCTTTCCCCCAGCGGATCAAGAAATAAGACAAATTCATCTACGAAAAGGAACGCAACTAAGGGCCACATTCGAAGACAACTATTATCAAAGCAGAATAAGTTGTGGTGGTGCTTTTTAATATTTACTCTTTTTAATGAATTCTTTACCTTGCTTTTCATTTAAAACTCGTATACATTTGATTAAAAAAAAAATTAAAAGTTTTCCACTTTTTCTAATAATGCCTATTACAATATGCTGGTCACTAAGCTCCAAAAATCACTAAGTGACTTTCTTAGTGATTACTACATGATCCCAGTCGGCTTTAACATATAGTTGGACTATTTGATAAAAATAAATTATGAATACGTACATTACTATAGCTAAATTTAAATTATTACAAATTGATGAATTGCTAACTAATTTTCCATCGATTACAGTAAATTAAATCATTAATCTCTAAAATTAAAATTTTTGTAGCAGCAGATAGATGCAAACGTTAGGAAGCAAAAATTTATAATTTTTAAATGTTTAAAAACAAAAATTGCTCAAGACAATATTTAATCAAAAACCCTAGTGAGTTTCCAAGGTGTTAAAATCATGGCCAATTTCACCAATTTTTGTTGTCAAAGAAGTTTACCACGCCCATTTGATAGTTAATCCTTCAACAATTCTGGCGTATTCAACAAATTTTCCTAAACCATCCTTTTATTATTATTACCGTGGGAATATTTCGCGCATTTTCAAGCTTGAATTTACTTCTTTTTTTAAAACACTAACGTGCTAGGCAAAATGAACATAATTCCCATCATAATCCTATAATTGCAACTAGGTTCCTGCCGTTTAAAAACTTTCCTTCGTACAGAAACACGCTGTTCCTCTATTACTTCTGGATTCTATTTCGACTGGATTTTCTTATACATGATTATTCAACACATTCATTTATTTTAACTTCTCATTTTTAATTAGTAATCTAAATTGCTCGCCTTAAACTTTATATTATATATATATAATCCAACTCAATAATAACAAAAATAATAATTGCTTCAGATTTTCTGCCAAAACAAACATGAAAATAATCTGAATGTACCAGCTGCTGCCAAATGACTAGTTACAAATTGTTAACCTCAAGGCTAAGAAGTTTTGTATTCCCGTTTAGGAAAATGAGTAAAAATGATAAAATATCTATCAACTGGAAGTTCTAATGCAGGAGAGGAAATTCAAATCGAATCAAAAAGATTTAAATCGAGTTGGTGAGTTCACAGAAACTCATTCGTTTAGAGCAATTTTTGTATTTGTTTACAATTCAAACTTAAATTGTCTTTGTGTTCCTGGCAGAAAAGACAAACAATAAAGATAATTCAATTTTAATTACATACATTCCTAGTATTTAATTTCCACTTTTAAATTGCAAATAAAATCTAGAAATAATTGTTCCAGGAATATAAATCAAAAGATTAATACAAACTCTCATTCGGTTAATTTTAGTTTTAAAATAAAAGTAATAAAAACGTTTTAAATATACAGCTTTTTTTAAAAGCAATTTATATGAAATAACCTTTCCAAATGAAGATATTTTAGAAAAAGATGATGGAAATGCCAGAAAATATTTTTAAATTTTCCACAAAATATTAATAAAACAATGGAAGAACATGAACAGTCTTCCAAAAGAATGAACTGATTGTTAAACAAAACTTAAAGTCCTCAAGCATTTTTTTTTATAGAAATTTTATATATAAATGGAAAATAACAACGAAATTACTTTACATGAAGACACAAATTTAAAATTCCAACAAACTCCATACTAAGCTGCATTGACAACAATAATATTTAACTTATTTGCAATAGCATTTTAAAATGGGGAATTTAAACAAGCCAACGATAACGCTTATTCGGCGAATTTTAATTTCGACTAGACAAAAGCCTACGCAGCACTCTGGAATTAAACATCAATCTGAATTATTTCCCTAAAGGAAAATAGGAACTTTTTGAAAGGGGATGTTAATTTTCTCCAGTGAAATTCAATTTTAGCGCTAAATAAATAATCAAAGGAACAGCTTAAAATGTCACAGATACGCGAATCACAAAATTGCATACTACTTGAGTTTCTAATTCGGAAAATGAAATGCGTTGGCTTTTAATCTTTTAGGAAGTTGTCTTTTAAGAATTCAAAAGAATTAATAAAAGAGTGAATGAATGGAAGAATGAGAATTTATGAGATTTTTTTTCTTGTGAGTTTGAGTTTATTTAAAATATTGCATATGATAATAAAAATTCTTTCATTAGTATTTCAGGTGTATCATGTAAGAACATGATATATCATCCAAAAACCACAAGCGAAAACCATATATGGTTTTCGCTTGAGGTTTTTGGGGCTTCAAAATGTGAAGGTAACAAATTGTTGAAGCCTCAAAGCGTGTAGGCAAAAAAATTGGCTACTTATCACTTTCTTTTATTTTAACGGTGGGGGAATCATTATCTATAATTTATATATTCTGATAATATTTTTATTACTTATTCAAAGTAACTAGAATCAAGTAATTCTAAAAACCTTTATTTCTAGTTTCATTCAAAGCAAAATATTTTAGAAACATGCAATTACTTGAAATTTTATTTTTTAAATTCAGGGTTTTTAAATTTTTATCTACTTAATTATGATAGGACTTTTCATAAATATTTTGATTTAAAATAATTCACAAAAATTTGTTAAATAATAAAGTTTTGTCAAAAATGAGGTTAAAAAATATTGTACATGTAAGGTTGAAGGTTGAGGAAGAAAAGATGCAATATGCAAGATTATGTCCATCAATATGTGCATGTTTTCAATCAAAATTTAATATTACTATCATTATTATTATTTTGTATAATCACAAATATAAAAATTACTTTTTAAACAGTGAAATTTATGCACACTTCACTATTATGGATGTTACGAGTTTGACTTTGCCCTAGAAGTTAGTTCATTCAATAGCAGTAAGAATCGATTATAAAATAAGAAAATGTACAGGAATATATATATATATATAAATGTGTGTGACCTACAATCATGTTAAATTAATTTGTCCAAAGACAGATTATTCTGCATTTGCTCTAGGTAAAATATAAAATAGGAAAGATTAGAAACTGAACCAAAATAATTTTCTTAATAAAGATTATACACTTGATTTTATAGTATTTTTCTTAGTAAGTTTTCAGTTAAGAGTAGCTTGATCAGTATCATAAAATTAGAAATTTACTAATGCCATTAGCTTTACAATAAGATTTATATTAAAATTGATGAATATTTAAAGAAAAAATTATACTGAATGATAACTATATTTGATAAGATATAAAGTTATAATTGGCATCATAAATAACATAATATAAGTACCTATATAATTTAAAGGTACAGAAAAAAAAAATCTAAAAAATAGAACTGACTACCAATGTTCCAAAACATTTTCTTTTTTCAAATTAATTAAACATTTTAAAATATAGCTATGATGAGAATTCTGATTAACTTAGAGATTATTTTACTTAATATAATTATATATCTTCTATTTTTGTCTATATAATCTTAAATGCTCACACTATAATAAAAGTTTTAAAAAATTATAGTAAAATTTTATAAATTCTACAAGCAATAATAATTGTAGAATTTTTATCAAATGTTTCTCATCTTCACTTTTAATAATAATAATAATAAAATAAGTTTCATTCATAAAAGCCTTCTATAAAGCTTACTTCATATTTTTATACAATAAATACTAAAACCTCAAAACAACAGTGAATACAATTTACAGAAATCATAATATAAGAATAAAACAGTACAAAAGGTATTAATAAAATTAGCATGACCTTCTGTTCTACAGCAACATGATAATTTATTGAAAATTTGACTAAAAAAATATCTTATGAGCATTTGTCTAAATTAACAATAGTAACCTCTTGATCACTTAGAAGAGTAATAAAGATTAAGAAATTCATGTCACGTTTTAAAGCTAACCTTTATTAGTTAACTCGAATAAATCTAGTGCTTAGAAATTTCTTAATTTCAGCTTTGCCATTTACAGAATATTTAACCCAATCTATTTTAAGAGAATACAAAAAAATAATTTAAGTTAAATAGGATTGATTAAGTCAGTGTAGCTGCTTAAAGTGTTGAAATTAAACTAATTGAATTTTTTCTAAATTACTAAGATCACTCAGAAGTTTATATAGTTCCCCCCTTCCCTCTACTTTGTAATTTATACACATTTACATTTTCTCTAGAACTGATCGATATTGCTTTGAAGACATTCTCTTTATTAATGAAAAATGCTATCTACGACTTGCTTCACCAAAAATTAATTGGAAATCCCAATAAAGTATAAGTTCACCATTAGCTATAAGAATTAGTCAAACAAAAGTAATACCTCTCAACTGTTAATTCAATTATGTTAATACTCTATTTAGAATCAATATGAAAACTAAATTTACTAAATTACTAAGTTTTAAATTACGATAAAAAAGAAGTCTTGCCTTGGTGAGGAATCCTTAGAATTTAGCTTAGACTTATAACCTAAACATAGAGCATGTCATCTCTTAACTATATTTCACAATATTATTAGATACTATATTTTTTGAAAGACTAAAAAAAAAACAACCATGATACAATTTTTAAAAAAAGACACATAGGTACCACTTTACACCAAAGATTAATATACTTTCTGATAAAGGATTTACATATAAACATATGTAAATTTTTAAAAAATTATAAAACCTGATGTAGTAAAAAAAAAACATCCCTGTTCCTACAATGTTTTTTTTTAATAGTTTAGTTGTTCTTATTTCCCCTATAAATTTGATAGAAAAAACTTATAACAAATATTTGCAAAAAAAAAAAAAAAAAAAAATCAATTTAAGAAATATTGAATTTAGTTAAAATGGTCTTTCACAAGGAATTGCTTTGAAAATATTTATTATTTTATTTATAACAATAAAAATTTTAAAATATAACTATATCGAATACCTCATTTTTAACACATATTGTATTAATTCAGATTTCTGAAAAACTTCTTTTATATAAAATATTATTATAATGTACAAGAAAAAAAATTAAATAATCCTCATTAGCAAAATATTCTTTTTTAATATGCAAATATGATTATTTTATGTTGTATTAAAATGCTTATGCAAAGTTAACATCCAAATTCATCTATAAATGCATATCAGAATATTGAAATTAATCTATAGTGATTTTCTTGTAATCAGCAAAAACACACATATATAGCATGCTAGAAATCACGTTCTTTTAGAGGAAAAACAAAATAAATTACCAAATTGATGAAATTTTTCTTAAAACCACAATGTAAATTTCGAATTAAATCAACTAAACATCACTAAAATTTAAATTGAAAAAAAAATACAATCAAGTCTATCAATATCGATAAATAGTACATAAAAATTCTAATATTCATATTTTTAAGTCATAAAATTTTATTATGAATACACATAAATGAAAGGAACATAAAAACACTATTTATGATACTATACAATGGGATAGTTTGGCTACTCAAATTTATTGATTGATTATTTTACATTTAGATAGGTCAAATATTTATCACGCATAGAAATTCGATCATATACAAAAGACGGAATAACCAAGAGTATCATGTATATAAATTTAACAACAATTTTTCTAGCCTCTTAATGTAACATGACGGCTTTAGGAAGATAAATAAAAACAAGGCCAAATGGGAAAACATCTTACCTCTTCCCTAGAAGATGAGGAAAAAGCACATGCGACAAATAATGTGAAGACGCATATAAGAATCAACTTCATGACTGTTCTAATGTATTATCTTTTGATTTCAGATTCAGAAATGTGACAAATGTCTAGCAAAAATTCTTCAGTTTGTCACTACCACACGATACTAATGCATTACACACAACACAGTTTCATTAGCGGCAGGTCCTTGAAGCAAACGATGTCAAACCGGATGAATGATATGATAGGTTCTTCACGTTATTTAACTCTTATCAATGTTCAACGATAGCAACTACATTCATTCAAGCATAAAAATATGAAATTTATACTGGAGAGAGACGAACACCCTCGCGTCCAGGCTAGAAACACCCAGAAATTCAGAATTATGCTTTTGGTTGCCAGGTTCAACCGCTATACTTTGCTTCAAGAGCTGTGACGCATTCCGCCGCGAATCGATATCGCAGAGAAGAAAAGAAATTACTGCAGAACGGCAAAGGGTCTTCCTGCCCATTTCTGTATTGCGTAATCGCAATTTGGAAAGAAATTGGTCATTGCACATTATTTTTTCTTTCACCGAAATTTGAGAAATTTTCTGCTACATTTACATTTGTCTGACATTTTGAATGTAAATATTAAGAGCAAGCTTGATGACCCCCTTTTCATGTTGAGTTAGGGTAAGCATGAGTAATCCGAATTTAAAAGTCATAGTTATCTGTTAGTAAAGTCTGATGTTTATTTATATTACTCTTAATAAAAAATCAGCATCTGAAGCTTATTGAGTAATGTTTTGAAAATAGAAAACGAAATAATTTGTTACAAACGCTGTAAACTAAAAGTACTTTGCAAAATAAATAAATAAATAAAATAGAAGAATAAATTACTGTAAAAAATAAAATAAACTCTGTATAAAAACTAGATTTTCATCTTTCCTTCATTAAACATTTCTTGTTAAAATGAATACGTTTTAATAGTATTTATTTTAAGTAATCGAAATTACTGTTTATAACTTAATTAATTTATTGATATATTTCAAAATTAAAAGAAAACAATTGCTATTATAAGAAACTATCAAAAATATTGTGTATTTATGAGCAATCTCAATGAAAATACTTTAATATTATTTATATTTACAATAACAGCTTATAATGTAAACACTTTCAGTTTCTTTTTTCAACAGAAGAGGGCGACACTGTATAATAATTGATTAGATGAAAACTCATATGTCCATCAAATAATAACTTCATGCTAAAGTACAAAAATTATGTAGCCATAATTAATTACCTGATAGGAATTGTAACGTAAAGAACGCTTTCTACAGGGTCATAATTTTAAATCAAGGTTCCCAGTGCCAGAAGGAGGAATAAGTGTCAGCGAATCAAGTTATCTGTATAGTTCCTAAATGAACATTAATATTCCCTCCCCTCAGCCTGAATATCTAAATTTTAAAAATTTTCAATTTGCCTAATATATGGGCACCTTCCTAAATAATTTAATTATTTTTCGAAATTATAATTTATTTATTTATTTTTGAAAAAATGCAAGTATTAAAAAGTGTGATAAGGTACTTCAGAAAAAAATTACTTTTGAAATTAATAATAATGATGAGGTTAATTTTTAAAGTACGCCATTTGAAATATTTACCTGCAGCCTTATATTTCCTATTCAGGCCTATAACTTTTTGAATAAAAATTTCAAATACTGATATGTAAATCAATGAATCTACTGCAAGAGTAAATACACAACACTCGAACTTAAATCAAGAAATCGAAGAATAGCATTTTAGAATTAACGCTAAATTTTAATTTGAACAATTCCGAAAGCACGTCCTTTATAAATCAAAGGAAAAATACACAATTTAATTATTATCAAAATTTCCTTCTCCATGTTTTTTTTTTAAAACCAAATACCCCCCCCCCCTCAAATTGCAGGGCACTTTCGCAATTATCTACTATATTTATTTTATAATCCGATCCTCTCTATGCTGTTGAAGTGATTAAAAAGATTCATATTTGCTTTAGATGCATAATATGGTAAGCAAATAATAATGAGGCAATAAATTTTTGAAACCTTCAAAATGCGCAGGTAACAAATTATTGAAGCCTCAAAATGCGTGGGCAACAAATTATTTATCATTTTTGAGACATCCATTTCTCGGTTTTAGGGTTATTAGAAAATAATTCTGAAGGGGTAATTTATCGCTATCTTAAGTTACAACTTGATTTTGAAATAATTCCTTCTCTGATTTCTTACAAATTATCTGAATTAATTAATTAATCATTAACCGGTTTAAGCCGGTTTGAAGCAAGTAAGGGACTATCAGATTACTCTTGCGTCGATATTTAGAAAAACTTTGGGTCTTTTTCATCTCAAAATCGGTCGAGCTCCAAAACTTTATTTGCCAGCTAGAAAAATTAAAAATTAATGTGTTTTCACATGATAACTTAAAATTTGCAATCGTAAATTTCATTAAAAAAAATTTTTTTTTATATTGTGGGCATAAATTTTCCTAATGGAATTACTTTTCATGATATTATATAGTTTTAACTTTCTTCTTCATTAGAAAGTTAAAACTTTATTAGTAATTTGTTGCAAACTGTTGATTGCTTTTTTTTTTACAGAAATGTTCATTCTTATTCCCCATGATTATGTGCAGATAATTAGAGGAATATTTCTTTTTTTCCCATGAGGATCATGTAACACATGAGGAAATAATGAATATGCAATATTTCCAATGATAATTTTAAATCTTAATTAATCCCAATTAATTTCATAATTTTTATTTGAAATTATGTTATATAAACTTCTTTCTCAAATATAATCTTATTTCTTGGTCCTATACACGCGCTCTAGAAAAATGATGACATGCATATCCCCCTATCAGAGGATATGGATAAAAGTCTTTAATAGTTAAACATTCTTTTACAGGTAACTAAGATTCCCTTTTCCAAGTCGTCAAGTATCAAAGATACCTTTATCAAAATCTCATAGTGAAATCCCTGAAGGGAAAAATTTCGGTCTCTTTTGTTCATGTGTAGCGACGTAAACTGACGCATCTTTTATGTCATTTTGTTTCTTCTAAAATTATACCTCTCGGTGTGAAATAAATCGATTGAAAATTTTAAAAGAATTTTCTTCTCAGTCAAGCATCTGCTAAAATATGCACGCACGCACACACACGCACACACACACACACACTCACACTCACACATTATATATATATATATGTGTGTGTGTGTGTGTGTGTAATGATATTTTAAAATTTAATTTAACTAGTCCTAATTAATTTCCAAAGTTTTATCTTAATTCAGTACATATTAACTTCATTCTAAAATATTCTCTTATTTCCTGATCCCATTCCATTTTTCCTATTTAATTAATGCAACAGAAAGCTCTGAAAAATATTTTAATCAATAATCCTCAATTATAGTTCTGAATTAATGATATAGATATTGCAAACCATCATAGTAACCTTTGCCTTGAAATTATTTTTTTTTAGAAAATATCACATTTAATAATAATTTTATTTCATATAACCACGCACTGTAAGTTACATTTTTTCAATAAAATTTGCATTTATAGTTGATTTAATTTTTAATCTGAACTTCTTTCAATATGATGGCAACACTTTAATAAAAACTTTTTTTTCCCATTTCACGCTTATTATTTTTCGTTTGTTGTAAATTTTTATTGTTTAATCCGAAATATATTATTGAAAAATATGGTTAAAATGCTTATTTAAAAATTCGTTAAAAATAGACATTTAAGCTATAGTTTAAAATACTGGTATCATTAGAAAACTAATTTTTTTAATCTTTAATTTGATGTAAAAATCATTTTTGTGTGGTAATATTTAAAAATATTAATCAAGTCATATTCATAAAAGTGCGTAAATATAATAAAGTGACATAAAAGTTTTGAGAAAACTAATTTTCAAATGCATTAAGGCGTTGTAAAAGAAATTCTTATAAAAATGAACGAGTGATCAAGAACAGGGTTGAGCATTAAGTCGATTGCAATCGGTCGATGGACATCAGTACATTTTGGGGTGACCACTTCACTAAGACCTAAAACGTTAATACTAAAAGAAACACATTTATGGAACATTGTACTCTCTTTATCTCTTGAGGAAAATGAAGTTTTTCTTTTTCAAAATGGTATAATTTTAAAAACACGTTAAACAGAACCTAAGATTAATTTTTGGAATCTAATGTACGCATCCTAATATAAAAAAAAGTTGCATTTTATTTAGCATCGTTCTTTGGGTCTACCTAAATGTATGAATTTGCATTTTCAACGATGAATATAATTAAGACAACAGACTTTTCCCGCCTAACAGACGACCACTTAGAATCAAGTGTAAGATTAGCAGTTAGTAATTATATATCTATATATTCAAGAACCGGCAGACAGTATTCATTCTAAATCTTCTGCTAACCATATCTACGAGAACTAATTTTAGATGAAAAGTATTTATTTTTTTAATGTATTTTGAATTTTTTTTATATTGAGTGCATTATTTGATATTATTATATTTGTAGCAATTATTATTATGTTTATATATATAGGTAAGTACATAGTCCGTTTTTATTATTTATAAATAATGTAGAACTACGCTAACGGTTGGACCGCAATATCTTGAAAAAATCAGTAGCCCTAACTCTGAAAAAGTGTACTCAGCTCTGATCTAGAAGGAGGATAATTCAAATTTTCTTTTGAGTCGCGTTTTGATTAATAATAATAATAATAAAAAGCCCAAGGCTATTAGATAACTGTCTTAAAATCCAAAGAATGCTGAACTTGGAACAAGTACCACAGATATTTTTTATCTATGACACAATAGAGCGATATAAATAGCTAGAAGACATTGAGATAAATAACAAAATTTTGAATGGCATTAGGAATAAAAATGCTTCTTTCTTTATTTTTTAATTAATAATTCGTCTGTTAGTTTTGGAATATTTGAATTATTTAACTAAAAATAATTGTGAAATATATTCACTAATGACATAATAAATTTATTGGTTACCATTCCTGCTGTACAATATTTTACTTTGAACTTACCTTGCTAAGATTTTTTTACTAAAAATAAATAAATGATAAAATAAAAATAAATGATAAAATTATGATTCATAGATAGTTATTTTACTTTTTTTCGTTTGATGTCTGGAATTTTTAAATAGATTTTAACTAAACTTGTTGTTTATACAATTTCAAATATGGAAATAGTCTTTTCTTCCTATCAGCACTCTTTTTGAAGTTGGGTGAAACTAAATGATAAGGTATCTAAGAGTTGAAAGGGCAATTTATTACTCAAAAAGAAGAATCCTATGAAAAGGAAAAATAACAATTATTTGTATTTGTGTACTTAATGTCTTATAGTGACTTAAAACACAATAACATACCATACCTTGATGCACGGAGAAGATAAAACTTACATCAATGCTAATTTGTGAGAACTTAAGAGTAGTTAATTATCTTCTTAGTTAGCGCAGAAATCTAATGATGTTTAATAACAACAATTTTAAGCTTTGACAGCTTTTTTTTAGGGAACCAAATCAATTTATCTGGACTACACCACACCTATCGAGTAGTGGTGCTTCTAAATCGACCATCAGTATGAAAATCTACCAGATATTACGTGATGTGCAGCGGAACAATGAATGCCCAATCCTTCCAAATATCCATCTCTATTTCCATCTTGTCAGTAGGTGATAAATACTCATAAGGAGAGGTAGAATTGGACTACATTAAGGATGGGACGATTATTAGTTACTCTATTACGGGTCATTTGAGTTTAGGGAATAAAGAAGCAGATGCTCGGAAATGAAGAGAAGTTAGCAGTGCTTTCTGAGGCAAGATGCTCATCAAGGAGGTTTGAATAAGAGATCCAGAAAAAGCAGTATAAAAGCCGAGAAAAAGTGGAATGATGTAGGATGCTAGCATTCCATTGGAAAGATGTGTGGCAGCGATATTTTTGAAAATGTGAGAGCTAGTGTCAACTTTGTATAAAACTGATAATAACTTTTTCTCAAACATTTTTGATCTTACAACAATCTTGTGGAGAAATTTACTTCAGCTGTTACAAAAGTTATGAATGGTAAAGACAAAATTTTTAAATTTTCGTCTTTGATTTCGTCGATCCAAAAACTGGGTGTAATTCTACGCTAACTTATAATTTTCTTGTAGAGAAAGGATGTATTACGATTTATGCATATCATATGTTATTTTTGTAATATTGCTTCTCTGGTAGTTAATTTCATGGTAAGAAAGAAAATCTTTAGAACTTTTTCTTTAATATCCGTTAGAGATAAACTTCTTTTATCGGTGAGAGATAAAAGAAGTTTATCTCTAACGGATATTAAAATAACGATCCACGGTCTCAACTGCAAAACCTGATGACAAATTGACGACAAAATTGAAAGTTCAAGCTGAAATTTCGGTGCACCACAATTATCAACGGAGACACGAAAAAAGGAGAGAAACTTCTTTGTCTAGTCACAGTAACTATTCTGATGTATTCTGATGATGATTAGGTGTGTGCCGAAAATGGTGTTACACCACTGAAAATCTTATAATTACAATAAAAAAATAGAATTTAAATAGCTATCAAAAGACTCGCTATTCAAACATAACTTTCCTATGCATAGTACAAGATGCAAAAGAAACTAAAGACAGGGCCAAAAAACATTGAGATAAAATAAAAGCGTGGAGAGAAAGACGAATAAAAGAACAAGGAAAATAAATGAACGGAAAAATAACATGTAAATAAATAATAAAATATAAACATAAATAAATAATAAAATATAAAC
>JAPMOQ010033956.1:84350-158336 GCA_026543055.1 Argiope trifasciata
AAACATAGGCTTAGTTTTTTTTTCTTTCTAACTAAGAAGAAAATTCGAATGAAAAATGTTAAGAAGCTTAGCTCTAATAAATTGAATCAAACTCTGCTAGCAGAGAACTGACAAAACAATTTTTTTAAATGATTTCAAATCTAAAAATAAGATTTATCTTTTTATATTTCGATGTATTTTTAATATTTACAAAATTTTCCTTTCTGTATCTTCTCCAATTTATTAACTAAACATTCATTTGTTAACTAAACAAATTTAATGACATTTGTAGAATTCATTTAGTATTGAAAACGATATAATATATTTCAAAGAGAGAGTCTCCAAAGTAAAATTTTTGCCGCCATTGAAGCACCAGCAAAAATTAATGAATTGATCAGGAATATAGCTTACCATATTTAACCGTCCTTCACCATCCACAAGCGAAGAGATGGCAACCGTTATGGTACAACACGCCATCAGGGCGATTTCTGTATTTTCTTCTAAATTAATATTTTATGAACTAAACAAATTTAACCACAGAAAATATTTAAATGAGAGAATTACCGAAACAACAATTTTTTAAACCTTATTGCAGCAACAGCATAAATAAATTAATTGACCCAGAATATAGCTTACCATATTTAATCGCCCCTCACCATCCACTAGCGAAGAGATGGCAAACGTTATGGTGCAACACGCCAGCAGGGAAACATAAGTGTTGATGACGCTTCGATGCTGTTCTTCTTCCGTGGCCAGTGCTGAGTTGAAACTAGGCCAAAACATCCACAGAAATATGGTACCTAGATTTAAATTATATTCACATAATAAGATTAAGTAAAAGGCATCTATAAGGAATAAGAAATGAACTAGTATCGCATTCCGTTTCTTACCAAATGGTACGTATAGTCGCATCACCTTAAATGTAACAACGCGTTTTATTCCCAAACACTTTAAAATTAGAGAAATAATTCAAACAAATTAAGCATTTCGTCATCTTAAATTCGGCTACTTTAGGTTTAATTTTGATAACTAGTATTTGAAATGAGATTGTTTAAATGCAGCGTGATTTTGAAGTGTAGAAATTTGTAAAATTATTAAAATCAATTGAAATTAGAAAAAGGCTGTTTGTGCAGAAATGAGGAGATGAAATAGGGTTTTTTTCATCGAAAATTTAGAATCTAACAGAAGTATAGTATACAACTTAGTCCACCGAATAACAATTTTGTTTTCGGCATCAAATGGGAAGATATGAGTGGCCATAAGAAGAATAAGATTTTTCTAGATGTAGAAAATAAGCTTGAGCAAACTGTTATACTATCAAACTTTCACCTTGATTTTTAAGACAATTGTCCAGTGTTTTTGGAAAATAGTACTGTTATTTGGCGTTCTGAGTTCGAGTCCTTGTTCGGGCGTGGTTGTTTTTTACTCTGCGTTCTGTGAGGTGTGTGAAACAGCAGCCCCCCCCCCCCTGTAAAAAGGGGTTGTGCAAGCGAGTGTGTGAGTTCATCTTAATTAGAGCTAGAAGTCATATTTGTGCCAAAGGGGGCTCAAGGGTCTATATCCTCAGTAGTGACTGCACTCCTTTTCCATAGAAACGCAGATGCGACATCAGCATCATGAAAACAGTGATTTAAATATTTATCATTTTTGAAATTATTATTTAAAGAATAAAAATCTTTTGAAATCTCACTACGGGTTGGGAGAATTTATTCTAAATAATTATATCAATTATATTTGCTTTATGATTAATTTAAATATCAATTTAACATTAAGGCATTTCTCGTTCTTACAAATTAATTTTTTAATGTAGTAAATAATCAAAATAGTCCTGAAATATTAACAAATTAAACTAGGAGAAGATCTCACTACTTTTACTATTATGTTAATAGGGAGTGCCAACTTGCTGAATCTTAGTGGTGAAGGTTGATGCTAACGGAATAAAATATACATTCGTGTTTAATGTAACAAAATAAAACTGCCGTTTAAAAATAATCGTTATACATTTCATACATAATGGGTTTCATTTCATTAATATTACTTTAAATGAATATGTCCTCATATTTTCATATTCTATTTTTTTCTGAGTAATAAAATAGAATGTGGACCTAATAAATGAAATAAAATTTCTTACCAATCATAGCGAAAATATCAGAATGATAATTAGAACCATCTTTAGTGTGTCCTACTGCTTCCTTTCTATATAGCATATATGCAACACTGAGTCCAAAGTAAGCACCAAAAGTGTGAAGAAAAATAGACCCTCCAATGTCTGCTGCCTGTAGAAAATTATTAGAGTGATTATTTGAAATAAAGTCAAAAGAAATGCATCATGCATTTTTTAAAGAATACTAATAGAATTTTTATGATGATCGACTTAAAATTACGAGTGCCATACAATTGAGATTCTGTTGTAAAGAAATGATTACATAATTAAAAGTAATCATTTCATTAAATATTCATTTGTTTTAAAATTTTTGAAACATTAGAAACATTTAACTGTTAAAATATGACCCGATAAATATTGGCGGCCTGCGTGCTCAAAAACAAACATTAGCAAATAAAAGTCAATAGAATACAATAACTGTAATTTTACCTTTGCATACTACACAAATTTTGATTGTGATTTTCTAAAACAAAAGATCTAAGAAAATTATTTGTCGATTCATAGGATCTAACAAGAAAAGCATAGATGCCCTAAGCCAGATTTGATTCTCGCAGGAAATATGAAAGCAATCACGAGCTAACCTCACCCGAAACCAAACATTATCAAATAAGTAAAAAAGAAAGAACAAACAAGAGTACGAATATAATTTTAGATAAGATTGAATAGTAATATAGATGCCCTAAACCAGATTTGATTCTCGCAGGAAATATGAAAGCATTCATGAGCAAACCTCACTCGAAACCAGTCACTATCAAACAAGTAAAAAAGAAGGGGGGGGGGGGCAAATAAACAAGGGAACGAATATAATTTTAGAAAGATTTGTTGATCTTCTGTTTTGTGCTGTTGAGGTCTTATTCGAATCAAAGCTAAATTCGGGCGAAGAAAAGCGGTTTTTGATTTTCGGTTTGTTGCAACATGTAATGAGTGGATTTTGATGCTTTTTCAGGTCAAATTGAGAACTCAAAAGCATTAAACGAAAAATAAAAGTTTTAAAATAATGTCAGGAGTAGGATGGTAAGCAGCCTTAATGAATGAGTTGGAACTGTTGATGGTTGCTTCAAACATATGAACAACGAAGTATGAAGAGAGAAAAGGAAGAGATCGATTAATCGTTTTGTTCCTTAATGGAATTTAGAGGTTTGCTGTAAGTAATTATTATTAAATTAAAATATATTTTGTGCCTTTATTATAAGAGAAAATCTGAAATATCTTTAGCGTTTTTACTTTTTTTAAATTAATATTTAGCCTAAATTTCGATCCTATAATCCTGACTTAAATCGATTTCTAAAAATATAATATTTATTTCTAACATTTCATTCATGTTCATTTTTCTTTAAAAAATAATAATTGTCGTAACTCTCCAACCTGAAAAAAATCAGTAAAGGAAGCATTGGTCACCTATAATTATATGACAATTTAATTAAGTATAGTTAAAATCAAAAAATATTTTGATCTAAGATAATTTTTAAGTTTATTTTTTTATTTATGTCCATCATTGGCTACATTATGGTCAATGAATATGAATTAGAAAAAGAAAAATACGGACCTTATGCTCTAGCTGTATTTTTTACCAGCATTATTCAGAAATCGCTAAATCAATGCATGCAATAACAACTGCGTTTAATTTGTTATTGAGTTTTTTTTTTCGAGCGAAATAAAAATGAAAGCACTTTTCAAAGCTTTCTAGAAAGCCAAATTACACCATACAACGAAGTTTAAAGATACTTCCACTTAGATGCTTTAAAGTTGCTTTTATTAATAGATGATTCACACTTTGCTTTTACATGAATCAAGGATTCATGTAAAAGCAAAGTGTGAATTAGACTGAATGAACTATCGGTGTCCTGTCCTAGGGGTAGCGCGTCATCCTTGTTATCTGTGCACCCTGGGTTCGAGTTCTGGTTTGAACATGGTTGTTCCTCCTCTTGTGTTTTATCTGTGAGGTATGTGAAAGAACCTCCTCTATAAAGGGGTTGTGCAATAGAGTGTCATCTTCATATGAGCTTAAGTCAAACTTCTGCCCGGGGTTACTCATGGGTATTTATCCTCAGAAGCTATTGTATCCCTTGCCGTGGTAAAGTGGACACGACATCATCATCATCATCACCACCAAGCTGTCGATACTGGGAAAGGAGGGGGGGGGAGGAGTGCATCTTTTACAATTTTATCTATCCACATTATCGTCATCATCATAACGTGGGAATAGGACTAACATAAAATAAATAAGACTTCGAAATAAGATTTTTTTATTAAGAGTAACCAGTGAACTAACTATCAGGTTATTTTCCTGTGAAATTTCTTTTTGGTTAAAGAGGACATGAAATTGAGAATTAATATCTCGAAACCTACAGTGAGCAACGATGCGCATTTTGTATTTTGCAATAGGAGTTTCATTTTAAAAATTATTATCAATTAAATAAAAAAATAATATATTTTTTACATCTTTATTTTTATTTGGGAGATTTTTATAATTAGATTAATTTAATTGGAAGATTACAGATTGTCTTTAATTGGAACAATTAAAACAAATAGTATATATAATGAAATTCAACATTTTGAATTATTTGGGCACTTTTCTATTAGCAAAGCATTAGGAATAACGCACCCTGGTCTGGAGCTAATTTCTGTTTACTATATATGTTTATTCTATAGTGAAGCATCGTTACTAGTTATTTGACGATTGATGACAACATAGAGTTTGGCAAGAACCACAGCTAATATTTCCATTTTGAAAAGAATGGTACAGTATTAAAATAAATAATTGTATTGTATAAATAAATTTAGTAATTAAGATCCATGAAAAGTTTTGTTGCAAAACATACTTAAAATATCTATAAAAACTTATTAAAATTCAAGAAATATCGCAGAGAAATCAATTTAGCATCAATGAAAAGCTTATTTTTTTAATTTTAAAGTGAAGTAACTTGTTTTTTAAATGCAACTTCTTTTTGTAACTTGAAGTTTCTTGAACTGAAGCACGCTCTATAACTATCGAGAAAAGCTTAAAAATCTTGAGAAATCTTATATTACAAATTTTATTAAAATCTCTAAATCCTTTTTATTGAGCACATGCTTTTCAAGAATAAGCTCTAAGACTGCATTTTAAAGTATTTAGAAATATTCTTTTGCGTCATGTATCATCATACATCAAATTTACAAATAGCATGCCAGCCTATAAATATTGTGTTAAAAATATTCAATACAGATTAATGTTCAAAAGGATAAAAATAATTAGCATATTTTACGGCAACAATTTTAAATCCCATTTATACGATGATATTAAAGAATTGATCTACTCCTACTCGATGATTTAAATTATCAGAAACTAAACTATTAAAGAAAGTTTGGAATAGAAGCCTAAAATCTTTTTAAAACAATAGCATAATACCATTACTTTTCAACCATTATCTAGCAGTGAAGCGAGATTCTTTAGAATCTTTTCATCGATTTTTCAAAATAACGAGATCTGGGATGAAAGTAGTGAAAACGTGTTCCAGACTGTTATTCAAGGATTTCAGGCTGTTTCATTTTGCCATGGCAACGCGTAGGCGAGGGCTTTAGTCTGTGTATCTAGCTTTTAAAAAATGATCGTTCCAGATGTCGTGGTGCAAAGTTTAAGTGAGCTGAGTTATCATTTCAAGGTTATTTTTAGGTAATTTGTTTCATTGTTTTATTCTTTCTTTTCGGAGTAAGAAACTCTTTTTTTTTTTTTTTGGTGTAAAAGTTGTTCAATAAATAATGAAATGAATAAACAAGAAAGGGTAAAAAAAAAATATAATAGCTGATTTTTTTAAAAATAATTGTTGAGGCATTTATTTTTAAGAAGTGTGATTTTCGATGATTTACAGAATAACTGACCACAAGAGAAAAATTCTTTAAAAATCCCTCCGGCCACAATAAGGGCCTCATCATGCCTCAGTTCAAGTCAGTGTGATAGTGTAAAAAAACTATTTACGTTTATGTTGTTTCAAACATATGGCGTGTGTGTAAATATGATGCGTATGAATCACATGACCGTGGTTTAAAAGATTATTTAAGAATCTTGTATTATTGCAAGATTTTTAAATAACTGGTAAAATCTGCAAAAAATAGTTTATAGATTTAAAAACGAAAGGCAATCATTTTTAAAAAGGTAAAAAGATGAGGATAAAGGGAAGCTTCAAATAGAATATCTTATAGAATAATTTAGGAAGAATGAAAGCAATGGATACCTTGAAAATTAAAATGTGGATATTCTATTAGAATGTGGCAACCGACTTTGGGTAAATTCTAGAGATGCATCTACTTAATAAAAAAATTCCTACATATGAGATAAATGTAGACGATTTTTTTATTGATTTTTTTAAGAACTCTTACTGTGAGATAAACTATGTCAAAAATTAATGAAATATTTAACAGTATCGAATTTGTTTATCTCTGTAGGGACTCACTTAGTTTGCCATTGAGAATTAATGATCTTTTTAACATGCCTTTTGATGCCGTTGCTTAGAGGTGCAACAATATATATATATATATATATATATATATATATATATATATATATATATATATATATAGTGAAGAATTAATAATGGGATATGAAGTGTCATTAAAATATTAGCTTCATCATCAGTTTATATCACATGTTTCCCAGCCATCTTTTTTATTCATACGAATTCCTAGTCCTTTCAAAATTGTCTCAGTTAAGTGAACAAAACGAAATCATATAAAAAAGATTTAGAATTTCTTAGGGTTTGTTTGAAGATACATTATTAAAAAGGTGTGTGTGCCGAGTATTTCCATGACATCGTATAAGATTAGTGGAAAGAAATACACTGTCATTGCCAGTTTCCGCGTTTAAGCTGAACCAATCTTTTCTAATAGGTGAAATTATAAAGGAGAATTTTGATAGTGTGTCTGATTCACTGTTATTCTTTAAGTCAGCTGACTGAAGCTTATTTTAAGTATCTTTTGCTTCTTCTTGATGTCGATGACTCATCTTTCGGTATTTTGTTAGCATTATCCTATATGCCAGTGTCTCATAATATTTTTTAACTCTATTGAACGACTATAGCTTATATCAGAAATAAAAGACATTTATAACAGACAGGATATTTATTTTCATTCTAATGAACCATCATATCGTATTAATATAAATGTTTATTTTTCGTTTTCCAAATATATATTGAAATGACTGAATTTTCATCTATGAAGATTCTAAAATTAAATTATGTAAATTCTAATTTGTCTTAAAGAACAATTCTTTTGAAGCTTCAATTAAATTATCTCATTAAAGTTGAAATCACCTGTACATTGAACGCACAATAGTTTCAGAATATTGGATTTTGATAAGTCCTGATAATCACAAACTCACATTATGTTTGCTTAAAAGAATGGATGGTGGACGTGGTTTTTAGATAGTTTTTCTTGTTATTGTTATTATAACTAATTGCATTCATCTGTTTGTAATTTAATGGCTATTAAGGATAATTCCTTTTTTTGTGGAATCTAAATAAGTAATTATTAGTAAGAGTAGTTTTTGCTATCATTTACCAGTCATAAATAAGTTAATTGAAAATTGCGATATTTTATAATTTAGTTTAGAGACGAAATATTAAATTTTTATATAAAACTTTTTAGAAAATGCCAAAGAATATTAAGATGATAAACATTCTCAATTAGAATATAAAGTTCCTTAATTTATCGAAAATTTTTACGAGTAACATTGTTTAAAATAACTTCTAAAACATTGAGGAAATTTGCGATTAAATTCTAAAAAATCTATGAATGGTATGATCAAGTATTTTAAAGGAGTAGCAAGAATATGCTTCTCCTTTCTTTCAAACCGTGAGAAGACAAAATTTCGACTTATGGCGTTGTTCAAATTCTTGGTCTCACTTATTTGAAATGAGTCCATATACAACATATATCTTGCTATGATAACTTAAGGTTGCAAAATTAGGAAAACCTAAAGGGTTTTTTTTGTACAATATACATACTATCAATAAGAAACGGGTTGCATTTATACATGCTTTTTATTAATAAAGTATTAATATATGTTTAGTGTATGACTTACCTTATAGATATGCAGTCCAAGATGTTCATTGCAAGCAAATATTGTAATTTCTATGATAGACATTATCACCAACTGTAGTGGGCTTGTTTTACCCAAAAGGGCGCCAAAAGAAATAAGGACGGTAGCTGAGGCAAAATTCCCACCAATTAAACTGAAATGAATTAATAATGAAAGTAAATTGAAAAGAACTAATGTTTTTGAATAGATTTGTTTATATGGATCAATCGATCATCTTCTACATTTTGTTTGAATTCAGTTTGAATTATTTGATATAGAGATAAATGGAACTTTTAATTTAAAAAATCGGATTGAGGGTTGGATCTTCTTTGGTTTTCATTTGCTCCACTCCAAGAATAAATGACGAAATATTGGAGCAGAAAAAAGTAATTAAAAGCATGTTCCCACAGCATGTGGCTTGAATTTTGGTATATCTTGCTTCCATGGAACGTAAAAATTCGTGATAACTCGGCTTTTACCATAAAACGTCGGAAATGTCATAAAAGGTTATGGGCTGAATGATGGCTCAAACGGTTGTTGAGAGATTAACCAAGTCAAACATCATGAGAGCTGAAGGATTGGGTGGAATTCGAGCCACCATTGTAGTTCACGTCGCGAGATTTGTTTATCGTATAGTATATACTTAATATATACTTAAGTCGGATTATACACATAGATGGCACCACGATGTAAACTTTTTTTGTTTTGTTTTTGCAAGATAAAATGGAGCAATAAATTGTTATCTCTTTCTTAGCTTCTTTAGTGAAAAGATAAGTTTCGATTTTTAGTAACATAGATCGTATCTTTGTTTGTATAATGTCTTATTCTTCAGTGAACTATAAAATATCAGATATAAAAAGAAGTATAAAATATATTTTTGAGTTTTTTCCCTTTGTAATTCAAAGATAAATTTCTGATTAGATAAACCAGGAAGCAGCCTAAAGGCAGCTGGGATGACGAGGTCAATAAATTATAAATTTAATTATTAATTCACCAATTTATTAATTTAATAATCATATTAATAAAAGCACAAAAAGGGAAAATTCCACGAATTAAAATTACTAGGATTAAAATATATTTTCAGCCAACTTTTGAAAGAATTATTATATAAATTAAAATACGTTTAATATTAATTATTCAATCAGCTGGTTATAATCCATTTGATATTTCATATAAAAATAAATTTACTATTTTATATGCATAAATTGTTTTATTTCTTTATATATAATTGTAATTAAATGCTTCTATTGTAAGTTAAGAAATTACTAAATAATATCTATGGTTAATTTTACAAGATTTTTATTAATTTATATTAAAAAAAATTAAAGTAAATTAATAAAATAAAAAAATTGAAATAAAACAAATCAGTGATATATTAAATTACTTACAAATGTGATATTAAATTGGCTAGTTATTAAAAAGATTTGCATGGAGCCTCAAAATTATTGACTAGACTTTGGAATGCAATGCATATTGGAATGGAATTTTTTCCCTAGAAAAACGTACATTCACCGAATTCTCTAAATTCTGAGATTTTCAGAGATTGAGTTTTTCCGAAAATTTTCCTGAATATACATCGGATTTCTGAAAATCAGGGAGATTTTCATAGATCCATTTCTCTAAAAATTGTGCAATATATTAACGTGCTCCCTATATATAGGATGCCCAATAAATCACTAGCTAATTTCATATACTTAATGAAATGTCGATTGATTTCAATATTATAACTCTATAGTACATTTTACTAGTATCTTTAAATAGTATGTAACATACTGCTAAACTGATATGAAACATACTAACGACATATTCACTTCATAATTGTGAATGTGTTTTTATGAATGTTATGAATTTTATGAATTTCATGAATTTCACTTCATGCTAGTGAAATAAAGAACATCAAATTATCGCTTCTGAAATATGTAAGCAGAAATAAAGCAATTTTAAGGCATTGTTATTTGTTAAAAAAGTCACACATAATACACATATACCGTGAATATTCAATGGACTGGATTTTAATCAGTATGAGAGCACATTCCTGAAACATGAAATGCCATCTAACTAGATTTTGAAAAATAAAGACAGTTAAGGAGTTAAAGAAAAACCCGCAAAGGCTTTTTGTATGTCGGTTTTTAATATTTCAGAGATATATTTAAATAGATGCCACTGAGAGATTCATAAAACCTGAATAAAAATTCATTTTATTTTATCCAAAGTATATAAAAACATATGCAAGAAAATTAACGATAAATCTAAAGAAGATGAAATCTATTTAAAATTCATTCCAATAAGAAAAAAAATATTATTACAAATTATGCATGAAATATTTTTAAAATGTAGACATCTAAATATTTTAAGATAATTATAGAATAATTTATTGAAACTGAAAATGGTATAAAAATTATTTTTGTATGAATATTTCTTGGTGAAATCAACGAAAAAAGTCAACTTTTCTTCTAATATTTAATTAATTAAAACTTCTGTTAATTTTTTTAAAGTTACTCCGAGTTAAATTGTCAAATTTTCAAAAATGCATTGGTATAAAATTTGGTAGATCTTGATGCACTGACTTACTCTGCAGAGGAAATGCTCGCTTCATCTATGTACATAAAAGAATCAGGGAAACTAAAGACACATCAGTTTAGTCTCATTTTTCTCATTTCATCTATTTTTGTTTGAAATGAAAGCATATCAACTTTATATATCTCATCAAACGGTCGATTGTTTCCCATTCTAACCCCGTTTTCTGAAGAAATCGAAAAATCAATATTTCAATATGCATTCTTTATGGAAAAGGACCTAAACAAGATTCTCCAATCCCAATCCCAATACAGATTTCGCTTATTTTTATTTCATATAAAATGTCGTGACAATTAAATACATCATGAATAGTTCACCTATTCTCTTCCATTCTCCATTTTCATGAACTGTAATATTTTCTTGAAAAATGAAACTTGAAACTCACAGAAAAAGACACACGAGAAACTCACAGTCTCAACAACTTAATCAATTTCGCTATTGATTTTACTATTTTTCATGCTTACATAGCCAATCAAAATACTCTACGTTCATTTTGTAAGTATAATTTAAAACAGCATCTTAATTTGGTGTGATGAGATAAATAGAAACTGGTTGATATTGCTAAAATTAATGTACTAACATTATTGGCAAACAGTTGGTTATCAAAGACTACTAGGTAATAAGTATAGTAATAAATAATAGTAAATAATTATAACATTAAATCGGATGTTAATTAATTAAAGCAAAAATTCATCTATATTTTCCTTTAAACTATACTAGTTAGATATATAATTACGAACAGAAAAGATTAAAGGACCTTGTTTTAAATTAAGCAAAGGAACTTAAAGAAATGATATCAACTTAAGATAAAATTCCCAAATGTTGTTTACAAAAGTTTCATTTCCCGTTTTAAGTTCAAACTTGAAAATTTTCTAAGTTTAAAAGTAATAACCTTTTACTTAATACGTGTTAAATAAGAAGAACACATTTCAAAAAGCATTAAAGGCAAGGGGGTGGGAAAGAATGAAATAAAAGTTTTGTCGAAAATTAACGATCAATAATTACAGCTTGGAGAGATATCCACTGTCTTAATGGTTCACACGAGAAGCACCATCATCGCATGTTTGCTTTTAAAATGGAAATTTGTGGAAAATGTTTCATGATTATGTTGAAATTATAACTTGAAATATGCAATATTTACTCGAAGTTCGCGTAACAAAATATTTAACTTGAACAAACATTTTTTTCTTTTCATGAATTTTCGATCTTTTAAGAAGTAATTCCGTAGCAAATCACTTCTAAAGTGTTTAGTTCTGACATCTGGGATTAAATGAAACAAATAAGAAAGGAATATATGTTGTTTTGTTTTCAAGTGGCGAAGTAATACTGAAAAGTATGTGGAAAAAATTATCATTTTCCCATCCATATAATTGTCATTTGATTCATTTTTCACTATCTGCATTTGGAGACCATTTCTAGTGGATTAAGGGTAATTAAAAATTTAAAATATTTTTTTGTGTGTGTAACTATGAGCTCAATAGTTCCTTCTCAATCTTTCCGACAAATTGTTTTCAAATTCAGATTTTGATAGATATGTAACTCATTATATTTTCGAAGTCTTACACTTATCTGTTTATTGAGCTATGTATCTGCTAAATTTCTATCTAAATCTTTAGTATCAATATCTTCAATATCTATTTAGTATCCATATCCTCATACATTCATATGACGGACAGCAGGATTTAAAAAATATCTACTTAGACAGTTTTTCATTATTAATTGGCTCTACAGTGAAATATTAAATTGCAAATAAAAATAATTTTATATTATTTTATTAAAAACGAATTTTCTGGAGAAACATCACACTATAAAAGAATAAGTCAAACATTAAAATCTTGATAATCAATAAGGAGGTGAAAAATACGAGGATGAAATATTAACGGTAGCAATGAAAATGATTCAAATTCCATTTAACAACTACAAAAAATTTCTTTAAGAAGTTCTAATGAAAATTTCAAATATAAAATCATTCGGAGGCATACATCATTCCAGTCCTCTGAAGTATATATGGGCCCCAATACGGTAACTTTAGGATAAACAATTTCACTCGTATAACACATACACTTTATTACTTGTAGAGATTTCATTTTAAAAGGAATTTATGTATAAAATATTTTTTGAAAATTCATTATAAAAATGTATAAAAAAATTTACATAAGGCCAATAATCGGTAACCTGGTAAATATATTTTTTGAGAAATAAAAAATAACTTTTTTGCTACAATCTTTTCCGAAGTTATAGAAATAAAGGACAACATTTTGCTTTCTCTTTAATTAGGTGAAATTCTTCTGAAAATTTAAATAAAAAATCATTCGAAGGTGTACATTATTCCAGTCATCTGAATTGCATATGGACCTAATTCGGCTTGTACAGGATCAAAATACACATACATGCAAAATAGAATTTCAAAAAAAAATATTCAGAGTTTATTATTCCAGTCCCCTAAAGTGCATATTGTCGTAATTTGACTGATACAGCCTCAGCAAACTCACACGCATGCACAAAAAATAAAATTTCAAAAAAAAAAAAAAAATCACCATTCTATTTTTATGATGTGCATACGGATCCAATTAGATTTGCACAGCACCAACATCAACGCACATACACATTATTTGTAGGGGTTTAGTTTTAAGGGGTAGAAAAAGAGAGTTGATTTTTTGTTATCTTTTGTCTGTTTATATCTCCCATATCAAAACCTCTGGTTAAAATAAGCAAGGAACAAAGTCAGTTTAATATATTTGACCTTTCCACCGATCGTTTGTGACCTAACACCTTTATAGATAGATCGATCAGCGCGAGTTGTTTGAATTGATTTGCTGTGAAAGCCTTAAAAGTTTTTCAAATATTTTTTTTTACAAAAGCTTGCAGGTGTTTACGTAAACTATTCTACCAAACTAAAAGAAATTTTTAGGATATCCAGCTGCAATTGCTGTGAAAATTCTTTGTCGAAAAGATTTGCCAAAAAATATAATTTTATTTCTTTTGGGGAATGTTCCAGAGAATATAGATTTCTTTTTAAAATTCTGAATTCCGATATCGTAATTAGAATAGTCATATATGATGCATGTGATTTCTTTTCCTGACGCAACATATTTTATATTTTAAACTTTGATTTCATTTTTATATATATCGTTATTTTAATTTGATATTTTTGAAAGAATTGATGATTTAATTCTTAGACACTTGCCTTTTCTTTTTGATTTTATCTACATGTTATATGTAGACTCTATTTTTTTATATTTTTATAATGAATTATACTAATAAAAAGGCATTGAAAATATCGACATTAAGATTTTAAGAATCTCCATGTTTCAGACATTTAAAAATTCTGTCTCCCCTTTTAAAAAAATTATATCGGTTTGTCTGTGAATACAATGATTCAAAAACATTTTTAACAAGAAAAATAAAATTCGGTATGGAATCTTAGCAAGTATATATATATATTTAAAATTTTCTGCTAATTTCTGGGAAAAAAAATCATTCTCAGAAAATTTATCTGTCTTAATACAACTGTGTATGTTACCTAGAAAACTAAAGAATTAGATGAGTCAAATCTGGTTCACAATTTTAGCAATTTAAATATCAACGTATATTAAATTTTGAATCAAATCTGCTTGTGGGTTAGCTCTTTTGGGTCCATAATTTTACTTGTCTATACTTATAATAAAGCTCAATGTGTGTGTGTGTGTGTTGGCACTCTACAGGCCAGACCGTTGGACCTACAGCTACCAAATTTGGTACATGTATACCTTGGAGGTCGGGAATGTGCACCTCGGAGCCCTTTTTTCGAATTTTTAATTAGAATTTGAATTAATTAAAATTTAAGCGAAATTTCGACGTTTTTCCGCTATAACTTCCGAAAATATTATCGGATAAACATGATTTTAACATCAATTTAAAGATAAAAAAATTAGCTTTCTAATAGTATCAGTATTTTAACATTTAACTTAAGCTTCTATTTGTAATGAATTTTTAAAGAAGCATTTCAACTATATTTTTCAACAATATATTTCAGACAAAACAATAAAATTTAATCTGCAGGAGCACGTTACGAGTGGAAGGGGAAAATTTATCTTTTATCAATAGGTTGCCATCAGATAGATAAAAACTCAAATTAAAAAAATAAATAATTATTGCAAATTAAACATTTAAAAATGCAATTTTCAGCACGTGTCTGCATGAAATGAAATAAATATGAAATATGTTTTTTCTTTTTAAAAAAAGAAAATGCAAAGAATTTTTTGTGACTTTTACAATATTATTAATTAAATAAATCAGCTTTGTTTAATAATAGAAATACATCTATAAAAAAGTCTAAATGAAGTAAATATCTGCATAGTATGTAGCACGAGTCTATAAATGCTTTAAAAAATGAAGAATATTTGGCTTTTAATTAAAAAGAGATGAACTTGTGATATCAGTGTTTTAATGTATAACTCAAGCTTCTATTTTTAACGAATTTTTAAAGAAATATTTTAATTATGTTTTTTTGAGCATGTGACTGGATAAAATAAAATAAAACAATGCCGGAAGTTCAAATAAAAAAAAAAACTATCATCGCAAATCAAATCTAAAGAAATACAACTTTCAGCATGTGACTGGATAAAATAACATAAATATAAAATGAGATATCTTCTAAAAAAATAAATGCAAGGCAATGGATTCTATGATCGTTTGCAATAGATATATAATTAATTCCATAAATTATCTTTATTTACAGTAAATCTGGTTGAATTTAGACAGGATATGCATTGAAATCCCGACTTAATGGCATATTTCTATAATCGTTTGTAATATCTCTATCATTGATTCAATAATTTTTCCCCTTTTTCGCTTTCTTTAAAAAACATATTTAACATTTTGGCAACATCACCGAAAAAAACATTTTTAATATTTTGGAAGCATAATCGATAAATTGTTAGAGCATTAAACTCAAAAAGTTTTTTCGGATAAAGTTACCGACTCTTTAACTACTAATAACTGAATCTTTTAACTTTAACTATTTCTTAAATTTTGAATAATGAATATGTGATTTAATTGAAAATTTTAGAACGCATTACTCATGGTGAACCAGCTGGTCGCCAAAGGCGGCTAGTATATAAATAAATGAGAGAGCTAAAAGGTGCAACAATTCAGATAAACTAAATTTGGCAAATTCTCTAACTAAATGAAATATTCTGTATTAAATTTTCTGCGTCATGGTGTCAATCGATAAAATAAAGGCATCTAAAATAATTTTTCATTTTTTTTAATGGATCATAAAATGCTCATGTGCTAAACTTCGAAAATAAAGATTTGAGCTTTTTTGGCATTCAAGATTTTGACAAAAGTCCAACTTCTTTTTGCAGAGGAAGGTATATTTTGAACAGAGAGTAAACAAGAAAGTTCAAGCCAAATCAGTCCTTTAGTTTACGCAAGAAGCTCTAGGATGATAGTGCCATTAAACAATCGCTGGAGTGATTTCCCCAAAATTTTATCGCATATTCTCCAATTGGAATCTCAATTTCGCCTGCAAAAAATTATGGATCTAGAGTGAGACCGTAAAGGCCTTGCATAGCATTAAAAGAGAATAGTTAAGAAACATTGGCCTTCTTAGCTTTAAGACATTCTGTTAAGAGTTATTGAATTTACATCCATGCGAAAGTACAGACTGATAGATGGTCTACCGTTAAGTAGATTTGATATCAAATTTTGAAAAAAATTTATATTTTAAATTCCAAATTTGTGCATCAAATTCTTTCAATTTTAAGATTTTCGAGTAATTGAGTTTAATCTTATTGTAAATGAACATCCGAATTTCCTTACATCCATTCCGCAATTCCATATACCAAATTTTAGCTGTCAAGCACAAAGAGGCTTTGAGTAAATGCATTCACAAAGAGCTAAACTGACAGACATAAGGTCAAAAAAGTGTTATTTAATCTCAGGAAGGTTCGAATTTTGGAGATTTGTCAAAGTCCGAAGTTCGAATCATTTGACGAAATAATATTTCTTTTATATTCTGCATAGGAGATCATAATCTATAGCTAAATTTACTAATTTTGTACAAGGTCCCTCTTGAAAAAGTGAATTGACATAAGCACTAAGATTAGAATCTGTGTCAAAGATATATTTGTCCTAGCAAAGTGACACCTATAGTCGTAGTAATATATACATTTGTCCTAGAGTGAGTAAGGAATTAGACAGAGAATAATATCCAGTTTTCCCGTGAGAATTTATGAATGAGAAGAGCCTTGTCCTTCTCTCTGTCATCAATTTACAGGAAGTGGCTCAACATATCACGGTCAAAATCATCGCCATTTATCATACGATAAGTTAAATTAGGGATGAATATCTAAATCTATATGCGAGCGTAAACGCTCGTAAACATTCTGTACTTACATTTTTTCGATGTGCTCTGATTCTTCAGATGTTCATTCAATATTTATAATATCCATTATTATAAAAGTATACTTTTCTCCCCGACGGTAACAAATTAAAACTAAATTTAATATCTCAAATCATACCTAAACAACTTTTTAACTGTACTTTAATGATGAAAACGATTCCTAGACAACCATGTTAGAATAATTTATAATATTCACCCTGAAAAGTTTGTTGCTCATATAATGAAGCTAAAAAATATAATAGCTTATAAATTATGCTGGTAATCGTTCAATTGGTGTAATGAAAACTATATATAATGAAATAATAAATTTTGTATTCCACTTCGTGGTATAAAATTGTGAACTTTGGGCACCCTAATGAATTTTCTACACAGCGCTGGTGAATCATAGTAACGAAATATCGATATTTGAGAGAATATGGCATTTTTTAACGAATCTGTAGTGGCAGTATGTATTTTGAACATACATACTTTTTTGTTCTCTTTTGGGGCTCTTTTTTTCTGTAGACCGATTGATAAAAAAATTTGATTTGTAATTACGGCCTCAGTTCCAGGTTTACATACCAAATTATATTGATTTAATTCATTGCATTTACAAGAATGTCAAAATACACAACAACAGAAGATCAACAGTCTGAAAGATTTAGCTTAAAATTCCAAAAAAATAAGATATATTTTAGATATTAAACCGGTTTACTTAATTTTATTCTTTACTTATTTAGCTCTTTGGGTTTTGCAGTTTTCGAGTTATCTTGTTCTCGAACAGACAGTCAGACTCCTGTAAGTGGATTCCATTCAAAATTTGATATAATCTATAAATTGAGTCATTAAATCCATATACAAAATTTCAACCAAGTAGTGCAAAACGATTTGAAGTTATATTGTTCAAAGATAGACAGATATAATGCCAAAAATGCGTTTTCGGTCTTAGGGAATTTTGTCAAAACTGGAATTCGATTTTTTTAACAATTACATTATCAGTTGTATACTTCATTTATGAGAAAGTAATGATAATTGAAGATATTGAGTTATTGATTGGAGCTAAAGAATTGTATCGTAATTTTTAACACACACACACACACACACACACACACACACACACACACACACACAACGTGATGACATTGTTACATATGTCATCACATTGTATATGTTTTCCAATATTTGTTTCATATGAAAACACATGTTTTCATATGAAACAAATGTTGGGTAAATCGAAAGAGTGATTGGATCTCCGACATTGTGTCTTTATTTTGTTACTTATTTTAATTAAACAAATAAGCAAATTTTCTTTTTTTAAAACGTATCCAATTACCTGAAAATTCAATTATGTTGTTCCAATTAACGCAGATAATTGAAACTTTATTGAAGTTTTTAAAAGTTGTATTAAGAACTGTTTTTATTGAATTGTTTTAATACCTATAAATGTAACTATTCATAACTTTTGTGAAGGCATATATAGTTATGCAGACTTT
The DNA here is from genome assembly GCA_026543055.1 of Argiope trifasciata. Lineage (NCBI taxonomy): Eukaryota > Metazoa > Arthropoda > Arachnida > Araneae > Araneidae > Argiope > Argiope trifasciata. Next base: position 102,983 of record JAPMOQ010033956.1, read on the forward strand.
CATTTCTCGGCAACAAATGTATAAGACACTACGTAAGCAATCACCGTTAGTCGGCAAGTTGCATCTTCCACTGGAAACTCATTAGTAGAATAGACTTCATTAGCGTAATGTGTGAATAGCACCGGATAAGGAGGGTGTAGTTTCCTGAATTCTGTATCACTTCATGATGGTGATTTGAACCCAGACATGTCAATGCAATTCAAAGGTTCTTATCACAGTAAATTACTCTCAAATTCCGAATTTCAGGAATCCTTATAGAGCTGCATTAAGAGACATAGATATTAGCATAGATGCGTCAATACTGCCTGGAAGATGTATCATTTGTGCGAATATACAGTTGAAATAACTAATTCCAAACTAAGAGACAAAAAGAAGTTACGGCTATTTTAAAATTTTTATTCAGAAAAATTTTAATCTAAAATAATTGTGTAAAAGAAAATAGATATTTTTTAAGCTGAAAATAGCAGAGAATAACAATTTTAATACTTAAAAAAGCTTTAATAAACAATACATTATGGTCCACATTCAATAAATATTTATATTTATCATTATTTCAAGATTTTATTTCTTAAATATTTAGTTCAAGAAAATCTGGATACAAAGTAATTAAAAACGAAAATAGATATTTATAAAGCTGAAAATAACAATAAACATTAATTTCTAGTACTTAAAAACTTTAATTAATAATACATTATTTATGTATACATCCATAATCAAAAATTTCAATAAAAAATAACAGAAAAAAATTTAAAATTTCAATAAATATTAAGTAATTTATAATAAATAACTTACAAAATTTTGAATTCAGCAGTTATGAAATGAAAATAGTAACATATTCAATTCACATATAAAGTCGTTAAAGTTTCTTTTTAAATAACAATTTTTTAATTGATTTACAAATGAAATGAACGTTGTTTGATTGAAAACAGCGAACAGAAGTATAGTCGAAGAATGAATTAAATAATAATATTTTAATATAAATATGCAGTTTCAATAATTAAATAAGTAAAATAAAAAATTTTAATAGTAAAATTGAAAAATTAATTAGTTTTTTAATAAATAGTAATCCTAATTTTGAATTCAATAGCTATGCAATAAAAATAATAACACGTGGAATTCACATATAAAAGTATTAGAGTTTCTTTTTAAATAATAATTTTTTGAATTACTGTTTTTACTGTGATGAATTTTGAATTACTGTTTCCTGGAAAAAAGTAAACACTAGTGTAGTTAAAAAATGGTATAAAGATTATTATCATTTTTTTAATGTAAATATACATCCACAATAAGCAATTTCAGTAATAAAAGAAGTAAAATTAAAAATTTTATTATTAATTTCAAAATAATAATTAAGTAATTTTTCTAAATAATAATTTTGAATTTAATTTTTAAACAATAAAAATAATAACATATGCAATTCACACATAAAGTTATTAAAAAAATGTTTGAATAATTTTTTAATTGTCAATATACAATGATTGAAAACAATGAACAACAGCGCAGTTCAAGAATGAAATAAATATTACTATTATTTATTTAAATATTCATATATAGTAGTAAGCAATTTTAGCAATAAAATAAGAAAAATTAGAAATTTTAACAAAATTTTAAAATTAATTAATTAATTTTTAAATAAACACTAAACTTAATTTTGAATTCAACGACTAAGCAGTAAAAATCATAGCATGCACAATTCACATAGAAAGCTAATAAAGTTTCTTCTTGAATTATGCTTTTAAAATTTATTTTCGGAATTCTTGTCTGGTTGAAAACAAGGAGAAAAGTTCAAGAATGAAATAAAAAAAGAAAATTATTATTTTTGTAATATAAAAATCTATAATAATAATATGAAGTTTTATAATAAAATAAAAAAATTATAAAGTTATAATTATAGAAAGATACTCAATAATAATCACTAAACAAACTAATGAAAATGGCCTCTTAGAAATTAATAAAGGTGCTATGATAACCCATATAAAGGTGTTTTCCTTTCTTCCCTCTACATAAAAATTGTGGAATTTCAAAAAAATAAATAAATCAGATTCCCACTTATGAGCATTTTACGCTTTGTAATATAGCGGATGTTAGATTTTTAACATCCTTTCATGAATCGAGTGAAATCAAACTTTGACAGAAAGTTGCAATTTCAATAACGCAAATACATATCAAATTTCATTTTTTCAAAATAATTCTAATACTTTTATAAATTTCAAAAATGTATTATTTGAAAAAGTCTAAAATATAGAGATTCATCAAAATCTCTCGTTCGAATTTATTTGACGGTTAAAACAATTTGTATATTTCGTATATAAGATAGTAATAAGAATTTTATTATTATTGAACTATTTTCATTAACTTAAATTGACGGAAACAATTCAGAAAAAAAAATATTCCGATTTTTTGTCTCTATTTGAGATTATTGATATAAATTAAATAATCTCAATCGAAATTAATTAAAATAAATAGTTCGAATTATAAAAGATATTTCAACATTATTTTAATAGCAGAATTAAGAGCCAGGAAAAATATTCAGTAAAATTTGTATTGAAAAGGTTCAAATTACCCAAATTTTATTGTATAATATATTTAAATATCCTTAACATTTACCTCAATTGATTCTAAATATTACTGCCTTCATCTATATAAACAAAAATGAATGTTCGTCTGTATCTCCCTAATGCTTTCCAAAACCGTTCATCCAATTGCAATGAAACTTAGTCAGCTTATTGCTTTCATCTACAGGATGGTTATAGACATAGTAAAATTATCTAAAATTTAAAAAAAAAGTTAGTATCTCAACTGCATTTATTTTCCAAGGATTAATCTTAAATAACTGGCCAGGGAGACACAATAGGTTCAGTAGAAATGCTAAATCCAAGTTAAAGACTAATATTTTGTGGCTATAGTACGCAAGTGTAATGCAACTCATTCTCAGAGGTAACAAATTTATTACCGACTATGCGAGAAAGTTTTTGAGAGACTAATCCTGGGAGTTTTAAATGTTAATTAAATTGTAAGATTTTTCTTAGTAACTTCCAAAAATATTATGGTGCAAATAATTTTGCACCATCTTAATTTTCAAAAAATTATCTTTTCAACTGTATTAAAGATTTTATGGTTTAAATATATTTTCTTTGCTTAATAAATTTTAAAAGAAAATATTTTATTATATTTTTTAACAAAAAACTTGAGAATTCTGAAAGAATATCAAACGAATCACGAAATGCTATAAATAGTTTCTTCCATTACTATTCTGAAAGAACACCAAGTTTTACAATTCTAAAAGAATACGCAAATCTAATATATAAAAATAAACAGCTGTTCGTTTGTATTTTATATACTGTCGTACCATTAATCCTATTTCGATAAAACATTATCAAATTATTGATTGATTGCACTTAATATCATTTTTTCGGCTGCAGCAACGCTCCGGGTACCAGCTAGTATTGCATTCTTCTCTGTTGTCGAAAAGTGTAAGCATTTAATATTTTTAAAAACTATCAATTATTCAACAAATTTTATTAAATGTTGATTACAATAAATATGATTAATGATATTGTCAAGGAATATGAGGAAAAATTCAAGATTCCCTAATTTATACAATTATAACTTGCAAATTAAAGGTTAAAATCCAGAAAAAATAAATAAGATACAGTGTGTCCCACAAGGTATGCAGTGTTTATTTTTTACAGATTCGGATAGAGCACATCAACACGTGTATTTCCATGCATTTGTATCAGTCTAAGAAGACTACTACTTTTTATTCGGGGACCACACGCATTATACATCAAAATACTCATTCTGACGTATTCTATTCAAATTTATCAATAATACGCTGCATATATATTGAAGGCATATATCAAATTCTAGTTTATAATGTATAATAAAACAGTATTTTTTTAAAAAAACTCTTAACTGTAAGTTATGGAGATAAATTTTTCAACAGTCAACTCTTGTCATTTACACATGATTTGCTTACCTGTGTAAAAAAAAAGCATACACACAAAGAATTTTTTTATGCCCCATATTTCAAATAAGAATATTTTTTTCTTTAAAAAATGTTTTTTTTTTTCATATTTTGGGATAAAGAATAGTTTGATCATCTATTTATAAATAAAGGATAATAATTATAAATCGATTTCATTCAATCATTTGTGCCCTTTTCATTGTTTCTATTCACCAAGAAACTAGTGACGACGATTAAACTAAACAAAAATTTAAAATGAAAATTCACTTTAATACGCAGTAAACATAAATTTAAATTCAAAATTCACTTTAATGTGAAGTAAAAATAAACTTATTATGGAAATTTACATTCATTCGATGTAAACATAAATTTAAAATCAAAATTCACTTTAATACGAAACAAAAATAAATTTAAAATGCAAATTTATTTTCATACAAAGTTGCTATTCATAGTTTAAAAAAATGTAAACAATGTGAGAGTTTTTGCCTCTACATTCTAGCCTATTTCCAAAATATGGCCCGTTTTGTGTAGAATTTCGTTGAAATAATAAAATACGTTGGCCTAAATTAATTTTCTCTATCCAATATGAGCATTAGTTTTTTGAAATAAATAAATATTTTAGAATAAATATTTTATTTTTGAATTTTAGATTAAGTATCATTCTACTCACACGTGATAATTATATTTATTTAATAACAAGGTCATTAACATAAGTCAGTATAGTCAAGGTCATTAATACAAATCAAGGTTAAGTCATTATTGATAGATTTACCTTATAAATATTATGCATGTTAATGAATGACCTTAACGATGAAAAGTATCAAAAATATATTTTAGTTCAATAGCTTTCACCCTTACTTGTTATACTAGGAATATAAACAAAATTTGCTTATTTGATAATAAATCATATGGCGTGTTGTCATCCGACTGAGATATCAGGGCTGATTATTTTGGTCGTTCATACACGCGAATGAAAAGTTATTGAAATATGAATATTGAATGAAATGTGATATGACTGTTTTAACTAATAAATGAGTGAGTGATATGTTATATAACTGTTATATACAATATCGAATTTGAGCTCCAACAATTATTTTTATGTTTATGCAAGGAAAAAATATGTTATTATGAAGATTAACTTGATTTATTCAAACTGATACAAAGTCTCTTCTTTTGATCACACACGAAAACATCCTTGAAATAATCAATTTCACGGCAAATATTATGATGCATATTCAGATGTTATGTCAAATATTAGGACAGCCTAAAGCATTTTTGGCATTCGTCTATCTAAAACATAGGTTCCCAATGTGGGCGTTTTAGGGTTTCAGGGGGGCTGTAAAAGACCCAGAAAAAATTAGGGGGCGTTGATATGGCACGGTGGGGCCTGAAAAGATTAACCAAGTTCAGTCTAAAAAAGACTTAAAAATCGTGTTGATAATTCATTTCTATCACGTGTGTTTCACGTTTTTATCACGAAAATTCGCACATTTTGATATGAGACTTCACTGTTGAGAGAAAGAGATACATCTCTAGTATATACGGCTCTGTCACTGAGTGCGCCAAAACTAGAATTCGATTTTTTAAAATTTTAATGAAAATACTTTTTAATATGATTAAGTATGCGTTTTGATTGTTTTCTGAAACTGTCAATTTATTTATTTAGAAAAAAATAGTTTATTATGAATTACTTCGTATTATCAAAACCCTTGCCTTTTTTTATAACAGATAAACTCAAATTTTTATTTTTCTTTTTTAAATAAAGAAGAAATTCAGTAGCGTTTCAATTCCAACAATATTCTATCTATAAGTAATTTTTTAAATTTAATTCTTATTTTCCCCATGCATTATGCGCGCTCTTATTTCTCTGGAGTGGGAGGAGGGCGATATTGAAATATTCACTAGAAAAGGGGGCTCCAGTTCAAAAAAGGTTGCTAACCTCTGATCTAAAACATTCGAAACTATTTCGCGAGACATCATTTCATTGCTTAGTGCACTTTCTTTGCATGCAGCAATGAACAATTTGGAGTTGCTAAAAGTGAATAACGGTAGTAGAGTTATTTTTTCAATCTTATCTGTTTTGCATATGGTATTCACATAGGATTACATAAACAAGAAAAAGTGCAAGTTGTATTTTGTATTTTGCACTATTTTAACCGTCCTATTGTTATTTACAAAAAATTTATAATATCGTTGCGATGTATTGAGTGAATATTGATTATTCTTTCTTTATAAATTGCAATCTTTCGCTTTGGATTGCAAATAAACAATAAAATTAAATAACAAAAAAAATTTTTTTTTCAGAATTATTGACCTTTTCATTGATCGAGGATGAATATCCAATTGAAAACCAATTCACATCTATAGTTAAATTTTTTTCCATGTTATTACAAATTTATAATTGTCAAAATCGAAATTAAATATTTTACAAAACTCAAATTCCTAATTTAATCTTTCCTTTCATGTACGAAAAAGAGTCATCTGCTTAACGCATTTCAGGTGCAGAATTTTTTTTTGAATATTTTTACTTTCAGCAAAAATACTTTAAAAAAAATTTACAAGAACACTTACAATTCAAGAAACAAAGATTTGTATGCATACAAATATGCTGGCCTCTAAATTGATTAAGAAAACCTAAGCTTTATTTTTTTTTTGTAATTAAAATATATTTCAAAATGATTTGTTATAAAATGTGTACCATTTTATTATTCCAGATATTTGATGAGTAATATGTGCTAGATTTGGTTCTTGGCTTTGCTTCTTAGACTTTAATCTTTTCATCTACCTTACTCTCCTTTAAAATATAAAATAGAGCTCAAATTGTTAAAACGCAATTCGTAAATATAATGAAACCAACTCATGCTTAATTTGGACAGCTTCAAAACAGCTCATAAATGTAATGAAACCAACTCATGCTCAATTCGGATTGTGTTCAAAACAACTCGTAACTATAAACATCAAACTCATGCCTAATGATTCAAGCATTGTGATGCCAATGATTCATGTATATAACAACTTGAAACAAACAAATGAAAGATTTAAATTAATAACTAAAGAGATAATTTGAATTAATAAAGTCATTATAATAAACTATGATAGCCTATCGTCTGTTCTATTTGTTGTGGGCATGAAACATTGAATGGAGTCAAGTCCAGCGATATTTTAGAGTATTAAAAATTTTAATGCCGGTAAAAAAATTTTGTTTTTAAAATTTCGCTTTTCCAAACTACATTTGATATTAAATGGATTCTCTCTTTCTGAATTTTCAGCAAGGAAAAAAATCATTTGATTATTTATGCGAATATTTAGTGAAACAATGCAGATATTATAATTGTCATCAAAAAAGGAAATATATTGTTGAAAACTAAATTTAGAAATATTTTTTAAAAATTTGTCAACATTAAGGAAATTTTTGCATATCTATTAAAATAGTATCATTAAAAATAAAAAAAATTAAAACTGTGTAAAATTTTCTGCAATTATACTTAAGGGATTCATCGCAAAAATGAACAAAAAATCTCTTTTAATTTTTAATCCTTAAAAGATGGAAGGATTTAACTCGCACTCTTTTAAGTTTCTTCAAATTGATGAGGTACATCTTCATCATGAACGGTATTCGGTATCAAACTTAATATTTTCTACAGATGGCAGAGACAATACTAAATCCCTCTTCAAATGGAACTTTTATATCTTTGAAATTATGTTTTTGTATAATTCATAAACAAACCTATTTTACTTAAAAAAATATTATAAATACTTTCAAATATATTTTATCAATGAATTTGAATGAAAATTATTTATATTTTTTTACAAACAGGATATTAATTTTTATGAAATAAACTTTTCTTTAAACAAGTATTTTCATAGTCAAACAAGTCATTTTATTTTAAACCATTTGCTGAACCATGTCTAAAAATTCTGTGAAAATTCAGGAAATATTTTTTGAATTTTGACATATTTTGAATTTTTAAAATTCAAGAAATGTTAGTACGACTATTAAATTGGTATAATTAAAAATACAAAAAAATTAAAGCTGGGCAGAAAATTGGTTTTATGTAATAATATTTTGGGTAGTAATGAAAAAAATTGCAAAAATCTCTTTTAATTTTCAATCTTTAAAAAAGTGAAGGATTTAATTGAAAGTCCTCTAAGTTTCTTCAAGGAGATGAAGTATATCTTCATCATAAACGACATTTAGTATGAAATACAATATTCTCTAAAGAAGCCAGAGAGTAGACCAAATCCCACTTCAAGTGGAATTTATTTTTAATATTTCAAATTTTACTTTTGTGTAACATAAACCTACTTTACTTAAATGATATTATAAGAAATTTTAAATATATTTTGACGATATATTTGAATGAAAATTATTCATATATTTTTTTAAAGGAATATTATCGTTTGTGAAATAAACATTTTTTCAAAACAAATCCATCAGAAGAATCCTTATTTACGTAATTGCATCTAATTTATCTACAGGAATTAATAAAATATTGATTTTCGCGATAGTTGCAAATAGTTAGCGATAGTTAAATGATTTGATTAAAAAATATCATTTAAAATTGCACAATAATGGTATCTTTGTCGCTAAAAATTCATTAAATGCTAATGAACATTTATTAAAAGAATGTTGTAATTATAAAATGATATTATTTTATTACAAGATTATGCTTAACTACTTTACACATCAAAACCTTTCTTATTCTAGATGCATAAAAATATCATAAATGAAAATCATGATTATTAGAACGAGTTGTAAGATATTACTTGTTGGTTAAATACCAGAATCTTTATCGTTCTAAACAAGATAAAAAAATTCGCATTCATTTTCTATTAAATTAAAGTTTTGTCAGTGAAAATTTTCAAATAAATTATAAAAAAAATTGTAGTGGTAAATGAAATTCCATTAGAGAAAATAAGTATTTAGAATTGATGTTAAATTTCCTAAATGGAAAAAAAATGGGTAGCTTCATTCCAATTTGTGAAATTATTTTCATTATATCGCTTCCTTTTTTTATAAATTTTCCAATCCATTTATTTAAATGGTAACTAATTTTTGTTCTAGTTTAAAAACTGTGTTAATTAAAAGAAAGATACACTGTTATTTACGACAATACGTTGGTTTCTTTAAATTAATTGCTGATTCGGATTTTCTTTTTATTTTGCATGAGTCGCTCACACAATTTTTTTAAAATCAAACAATTCCTTTCAATTACAGTTTAGTGTTTATTTTGTTGAACATATTTTTTTTGCAAGAAAAACATTTATCAACGTAATTGATTGCTTTTGTAATACAAAAAGCTAAATTGTGCTTATACATCAATGCTTTTTTTTCATTTTGAAACTTTTTATAGTTATTTCATTTGTTTATAAATACAGTAAAAAATCACAGGCAAGATAATAATGCAAAAATAATGTAAGAAATGGTTTTCTTCAATGAGCGTACTTGAAAAATTGGGTTCGATTAAAAACTTAATTAAAATATTTTCTTCATTAAATTGTTACATTTTTTGAAATTCTAATTAGTGTTTATTCTAAAGGATATTTTCAATTTTATTTTAGTTTGTAGCGATCGAACATTGTGAGTCATTAGATAGATCACACTTTTATTTACTTCCTCTATATGAAAGTAAATATAAGTATCGAAATAACTTAAATCATTGTTTACATTAGCATATAATTGTAAATTAGATAGATATAATAAGTTTACTGATGATGTATATAACATTCAAGGCAATTTTATTTGAGCTGAGATTTGGTTTTATTTAGGTTTACTTAAAAATACGCTAAGTTTTGCTAGTAATCTCCCTTCACTTCAAAGTTTTATTTCAGTGATATTTTACAAGAATTTTACTTAATTACTTGGATTTATCACTTTATCGTTTGTAGTATATCATGGTTTTTATCAAAATCGTTCTCTTGTAAATAAAGCAGAAGATTTTTAGATATACCACACACTTTTTTTACTTTTTCTATCTGAAAAGAATCATAAGTACTGAAATAATTTACTTTAGCATGCAATAGTAGTATAGCTAGGTATATTGTTTGCCGATCAAGCACAGAAAATGTAAAGCAATTTCATCTCAAATGAGATATTTTTATTGTTTTCTTAGAAATCTGCCAAGTTTGCTAGTAATGTCCCTTCACTTCAAAGTTTTGCTTCATTGATATTTTTCAAGAATTTTACTTAATTACTTGGATTTATCACTTTATCGTTATAAAGCAACACCATTTTATCAAAATTACTCTCTTGTAAGAAAAACAGATGCCTTTTCTAATAAAAATAATTATAATTCTTATCTTATTTTACTGATTTATTCGAATTCAAATGTATCTTTATTATCATATTTTACGATTACTGCCAGATATAAAGGAGGTTTAATATTAATTAAGTTTTCAGACTAAGATACTATCAACAAACTAGAAAACGTGTCCGTCTAGACAGACACATAATATAAATAATATATCGATCGGTTGGATGCGAGTTTTAATTGAGCAAGAGCCAGCTTAGATAAAATTGCGCCAAACAATATTTGATTTTCACAGATTGATAAACAAAAACTGTAGTAGAAAACCTCATACACAATGATAGAATGCTTAACACTTACAAAAATAACATCTGTAATACATTTTAGTAAAAAATATATAATGGTATTGAAAATTTGGTTTCCTTGCAGTGGGAACTATTTTGTCCACAGAAGCTTAAATCAAACCAAATTGCTAAAATCAATTAAAAAAAAAAAAGGATTCATTAAAATTAAAATAAAACATATTCTGAAAAAAAATAATACTGAAAGAAAATATTAGCAGTAATTTCCACAAGAATATGATGATCAGCAAAATATAAAATAATAAAAATTGTGATCTTCTGTTCATTAACCCTTGCTACAATCCAACATAAAACAATTTCCAATTTTATAATTAATTTTTATTCATACATGGTTTTATTCACACAACACTCAACTACTTTTTAAGCATAGAAATATTCTTGTCTTAATAAAGAGGAGCCAAACAGCATTTTGTATTTTGAATCCGATAATAATGCAGAACAAATGAATGGTGATATGTTTAATTCTTTCTAATGTCACGAGTAGCATTAGGAAGAATTAAAAATACCACCCATCTTAAAAAATATGCATTCGAATGATTTACGGAACAACATATATGATTTATGGAACAAGATATAAAGTAAGGAAGGAGAAGCTCACAAAGAAAGGAATGTTCGAAATATTAATTAGATTTTAATTAAAAATAAACGAAAATACTGAAGGTTTCTCCTAAATTATTTTAATGCAAAAAACTAATTTTTTACGATTGTTTTAAAAAAAAGGTTTTTGTTGTTTGATGTTTTGTTAAACGTTTTAAAAAAAAGGATAGATATTTTTTTCTCTAATCCATATATATAATAATAATATATATAATTAAAATCATAATAAAATAAAAATTATAATTTTTAAATAATATAAAATTAATATCATAAAACAAATTATAAATTAAAATTATATAAATTAAAATCATAATCTTTTAATATATTAATATAAATTAAAATACAAAAAAATTAACATCATAATTTTTTATATATAAATTAGAATCAATAATAAAATGAAGTTATAAAATAAATTAGAATCCTAATTCTTATAAACATATAAATTATAATAAAATGAATTATATAAATTGAAATCATAGTTTTTTTATATATTCATAATAAAATATGAATATATAAATTCATATTTTTATATTTTTCATATTTTTATATATTTTTTAAATTTCAGAATATTTAAATTCATATTTTTATATATTCATTTTTTTATTTTTTTATTATAGTCATAAAATAAATTAGAATCATAAATTTTATAAATATATAAATTATAATAAAACAAATAATATAAATTAAAATCATAGTGTTTTTTATATATTTGACAATAATGCTTAACGCTGACTGTATCTATACTTGTAACTATATAATAAATAGCAAATTTCAGATATGAAGCGAAAAAAAAAAACACCTTTGAAACATTATATGTTCCAATGTTTCAGACAAGAAGTTATAAAAAAATGAATCTTTTATACATTGAATCTCTTTTGAACGAACATTCATATCTGGATAAAAAAAAAGTATCAAGTAATGGAAAAATGAAGAACCTTCTAGAAGGTATATCACGACAAAACTTATTGATAAAGGATTATAAATTCAGCAGACTGTAAACAAAATACCCCATTGGTTTATGACATCTGACATATAAAATTTGTCCCAAAATAGAAGATGCATTGAAAAACAACAGAAACTATATAGTTTCTATATAGTTTATATAGTTTAAATAAAAGATGAACAAAAAAAAAAAAGACCCGCCAGTGAAATCGATCGTCTGCTTTTTGATGGATTGTTGCAAATATTATTCTTTTACAAAAATTAGAATACTTCGCAGTTAAACTGTAGAATATTGACTGCTTTTTTAAAACTTCAATATTGTCATTATTGGAAAGAAACTTTTATCAATTTTAATAATTTATTTAATTAAAAAAATCTCTTCTCCTTATACTTTATTTAAAGTGAGTAGATTTAATTTTAAAAAATTAAGTTTAATAAATTGATTCCGATCTTTACATAAGAGTAGCTACAGTGTCGTATTTGAAATAAAACCAATAGAAATTTTTAAAATATGCTGAAATTCAAAAAAACGTATTATTGGTTTTTCAAAAGGTCGTTTGGTATATTGATATATTGATACGTTATAGTATATATATATATATATATATATATATATATATATATATATATATATCCGAAAAATTCTTAATTCTTAATTTTTCAGATACTGTTGCCACGTTTCGTGCTACTGCAGATCTACCATAAATTTTCCGTACTTCTCAAAATCTGTATTTATGCCAAGGAACCAGTCCCATGAAATATCGACTAACTTTCTGCATACGAGTAAAAGTATACGTGCATACATTATGAAAATGATCCTTTCTGTATAAATTGAAAACAATAGGTGTCCAAATATGTCATTTAAAAAGTCATCACTGTAATAAAATTTAGAGGGTAGGTATCACCATAAACGTTTTAGATCAATGTTGTTCGTTGCACGGGTGTCCACAAATTTAAATTTCAATAATTTAAAACTGCATTAAATAATAAACTATTTTCAACATGTGACAGAGCAACTCAAAAGTATTTTTTGTTACTTCACTCATATATTGACAATGTATGAATCTTTAATGGCTCAACAATGCTCAGTCGATATTTAATTTCTTTCCATGTATGTCCCATTAAATTTACGGTTTTAAATCTATTGAGAATCAAGTCCTATAAGTATGCACCATTTTGAATTTGCGCCCAAGTTCGAATGATTGGTTGGAATAATGGTTCCCATTCATATTATATTCGAAAGTTACATTGTATTTAGATATTACAGTTTGTCTCTGAATTAAGCTACATACTGAATTTTTTTTCTTTTAGCATCCACTTTTTTCTTCAAATTTTCAACATTTAGAAAATATGAGGGATCCTCATGAGACACAGAAATATTTTTTATTTTTCGAATGGCAACTGTCAAAGGGAAGCAAATCACATTACAATCGTTTCCAAATTTTTCGTTGAATAATTTATGCTGGCCGTATATTCAGGCAATAATTAGATCATCTTAAAGTTTAGAGTAATGAAGGAAAATTAAATCATGTTTCCGTTTTCAGTTGTAAGAGGATTAAAGGAAATGCCCCCTCCCCCTCGGCTTCTCATAGTCTCTAATACTCATGAGCCTTGATGACTCATCTAGAATTTCGGTCCAGATTTTTTCCAAGTATCATGATGATCGTAGAAATTATGAGTAAATTTTTCAGAAATGTATCGTAAAAAGACTATTACAATAAATTATCTCCCTATAAGAAATGAAATAAATGAAATTATTTTATGAACGATAATGAAAGAAACATATCGCGATGATGTCTAAAAAACAATAGACAAATTCCTGGAGCTAGTACTCTGCTTCAACTTTAAATCCTTCGAATATGCATACTATTTAGATCTCTAAAGAGGCGATATTGAAATTAAATAAAACGTTTTGCTTCTCAAAGTGTAGTTTCTACGCCAAACAGACGAAACTTATTGTTATTAGGTTGGCTTCTTTTATCATTCAAGTTCTCCTTTGCGACTGATAAGTTGGCGATGTTCCAACTCTCACTTAATTTTTAAGCTGAATCTCTTACGTTGGTGAAAGGAAAAGCGGAATAACTTTTTTTTATGAAGATGCAGAAAAATCTCTATAAAAATAAATTGTAGGATTTTTTTATTATATTAAACAAAAGGTGTTCTTTGTTTTTAAATTTTATTGGCAGCTATAGCTGTGTATAATATTTACGCTTTTATAAATATCAATTTTATATTACGCAGTTATTTTGTTGAGACAATTTTGTTAAAAATTAAAAAGCTGCAGGAGTGGTTTCCGCAAAAATTAATTACATATTTTCTAATGAAGATGTTATTTGAGAGAATGCTTTAATGGTATACAATAATTACGAAAGTTTACTTTTTGCTACTAATTTAGCATTTTTGCAGTATCTATCGCGCCTCTTTTACGTATCTCAGAGAACGCTTTTCATGGCACTAGCATACAATAATTACGAAATGTTATTTTTGGCATCAATTTATCATTTTAACTGTATCTATCATGCAATCCTTGGTTAAAAGTATACGGTTACATACACTTAAAAGCATCTGAAGATCGGATTTGTGTTTTAGACGTGTTTTTATCAATCGATTAAAACAAAAATTCAACTGAAAGCTACACTGGTAGACATAAAATCTTAAACTAAATTTAATATTTTTAAATCATTCCATTTATATTTTTCTGAAAGTTCAATTCCACAAAAGTTAAATCTCTTGTTGAATTTAACTTTAAATTTGGAATCTAAATTATACATGTTGAGTTTGCGCATCAAATTTTAGCAATCTATTTCGCTTCATTTTTTTAATTATCGTATTTACTTATATTCGTACAGTTAGGTGGACATATTTCTTCTAATTAGATTTTGTTCAAAATTTAAAGAAAGAAATCGATAATTTTGGTGCCAAGATCGTATACCAAAATTAATCTGTCTAGTTCAAAGCGTTTTTGAGTTATCTTTGTCACAGACATAGAGATGGGGATTTTTCAAAAATGCATTTATCTAATTCAGGAAATTCTAAAACTTAAAGATTGGTCAAAATCTCGGGTTCAAATTTTTTGACGGCTTACAATACTTTCTTTATATTCCGCATACTAGTAAGAAAAAAAAAAAAACGTAACAAATGCAAACATGCACAGTTTTGAAATTTAAATATACGGCTTGAACACAAAATTTTTCTTCGAAAATAAAATTCTATTCTGAAATAAGCTTTGAAAATGTTATTATAATTTTTAATTACATTTGCCAGCATCAAACGTTTATTTCAGTCGTCGAACATATCGCATAACATATCATAAACATATCATATCATAACATATTGTATAACATAACATATCATCATGTTTTGAAATTTAAATATACGGCTTGAACACAAAATTTTACTTTGAAAATAAAATTCTATTCTGAAATAAGCTTTGAAAATGTTATTATAATTTTTAATTACATTGGCCAGCATCAAACGTTTATTTCAGTCGTCGAACATATTGCATAACATATCATAAACGTAAGCAGTGAACTAGGAGTTCATTTTTAATGAAATATGATATTGTTGAGAGTAACAATTTAATGTGCTGTTATATTCACATAAAATCTTCCACTATTTCTCTATAGAAGTTAGACGTTGTTTTAGAGAAAACATTCTCCGAATTTCAAGAACGCAATAGTATGAGCATAGTATAAAATAGTCTTCAAAAACAATCAAAAGTAATAACGTAAGGAAACTGATAAGGAAAGTGAGTTTTAAAAAAAATGTTTTTAGAGCTAGTATTACAAAGGAATACTTTGTTCGTCTTTTAACCATTTCAGAAGAAATATTGTTTTAGATTTCCTGGATATGTAATTCATATTTTGAATAAAATAAGCGAACATAATACTTATTTGAATTATTTTTTCTACTCAAATGAATTATAATCCCACGCCTTCAAATGGGTAAATATTGTTTTAAATCTGTCATGTTGCTTCCCGGTTCATTTAATTGCACTGTAGAAAAGATAGTTTTATGGATAGCTCTATTGGATGCTGATCGGATGCCAAGAGATTTGCGACCTTCAAGAATTTTGGTGATAGGATCAGTAGTTGACGATTATGCTGATTTTTCGAGAATCTTCTGTCTCCTGTCCCGAAAGTATAAATGCCGGAAAATCGAGCCGAAGTCAATCTTATAGTGAGTGTGGATGTGTGTTGAATCATATAGTTAGTCAGAATTGAGTAAATGACAAATTAGTTGGATTAGTTCAGCGAAGAGCGAATGTTAAACGGAACTTAAGCAATTAGTGGATTGAGAATTGAGCCATGCGCCGAATTTTGGAGACAAGTATTGAAGAAGAATCAAGTCATTTCTTAAATAGCCAATCGTAGAGTTGTGAATCAGCAGTTGAGTACAGCTGAAGCGAAGAAACAGTGAAGAATAGCATGCTTTTAGAGAAACATGTTTAACTACGTGAATTCTGTTTCCGTGCTGGATCTGTCTGGCCACTTTGAGTGCTGTTGTTGTTTACTACAGATTACTACTTGTGGGGAGCTTTTTGTTGTAACTGCGCCACGTATTGCTTGTATACGTCTCAGCCGTGTATTCAATGTCTGGTTATTCCTGTCTCGCGTAAATAAACGATATTGTTTGCTATTGAGGTATGCTAACTGTGCCACCATACACCAACTCCAGTGAAACCATCGATTTTAGCGGAATTTTCGTAACAGTATGAATTACAAGAAGATGGAAGAGTAATTGGATGTCTAGCACGCCTTCTATGTAGATGGACATGCGTTTTTTATTAGCAGTATTTCAAATATGATTGTCAAAGGTTAACTAATGAAAATAGTAGCAGAAAACCTCGCGCAAATAGGCAGAGTGTTTAAGAAATTAAAAACATTATTTTCAGTAAACTTTAGATGCAAATATATGATAACTTCAGGAGATTTGTTTATTAGCATTGAGATTTCCCCTTTTGTAACGCTTACAAACTTTCAAATCAAAACGAATCACTAAAATTGGATTGAAATGATTCAGTGATTCATTTAAGTAAAACGGTAACTTAAATACAATATTTTGAAAAAAAAAAAAAAAAAAAAAAGGCTGAAAGCCTTAATGATCGATTGCTCCACACCACATTTTTCTGTAAATGCAAAAAATGTTTCAAAGTGTTTATTTGTATGATATTTCACTGTACATTCTTTTTAAGAAAAATTCTTGACAGAATTCCTGCTTCTACAACTACACCAATTGCACAGATATATTTATTATATTATGCAATGTTAAATAATATTAGTTCTATTGTATAATATTATTCATTATTGGATAATATAACACCACACAATATAGTGCAACATGTTGTTCCCCACTAGTAGAGCGATTTCGACAACTAATGCCTTTTTGCCAACAATGTTAATCAATTGGAACATTTTAAATATAATGTACTGTTATAATTTAAAATGAAGTCATTTTTTGCTGTGATAAAATGCCGTAAATGACTAATTTATAATCTTTAATATGATTGGAGAACAACTGGTCATTGTAGATGACTAGTAAAAATTTACAACAGCTTAGTATTTTCATAACAAATTTTTGTGATCAGAAAGACCTTGTACTTCTTCTTTATTAGTTCTACAGTATGAGGAACTATTTTTGATATATATGAGTCTTTTGTTACTTTAGTTTTAGAAATTGTCTTCTCCTATATGGGTTATGAGTCGCGGTGGCCCGGTGGTAAGGTCTCGGCTTCGGAGCCGGAGGGTTTCAGGTTCGAGACTCGATTCCAACGAAGAATCGCCGTGTGAGGGAGTCTGTTGCACGTTAAATCTGTCAGGCCAAATGTCCTCCCGCTGGTGTGGAGTGGTGGGGAGAGGGGAGTGCAGGTTCAGGTGTCGTCTTCGTCATCTGACCGTGGTTCAAAATTACGAGGTCCGTCCCAAAACAGCCCTCGTGTTGCTTTAAACGGGGCGTTAATAAACTAAACCTATACTAACCTATATGAGTTGCATTGTCATATCAAAAAAATTTTGTGTATAAATAACTCAAAATCTTTTTTAAAAACTTATTTATAACGATAGGCTTTTCTTATAAAATTTCGTATTATGAGGATTTTAAATAAACACCCAAATAAATGAGCTATTATTTTATGCAAAAATTTTATTATCTCGTAAAAGAAATATGTTAGAAGTTTTTTCCGTTTCTTTTTATCTGACTGCTTCCGTTTTCAAATTGCAAAATATTGTGAAATTCCATTTAAAATTAGGTTTTTCTTTCAGCTTTTTAAATTATTTTTTTATTTTGAGACATTTTTTTATTTGATGATATTGTTTCAAAATGTTTTATGACTAAACATAAAGAAAATTTCAATCATTTTGAAATTCAGTTTTTTTTCTTCAACATTTTCCACAATATTATTCGCATGGGAATGAAACACAACTCATTAAAACACTGCTTTCCAAAAATAATAATTCACCTTATAAAATAGAAAACGATAATAAATTCTTCCATAAAGATGCTATTTAACTCCTTCTGGGATTATTGCATAAGAATTCATTTGGTGCTCTCGAGTGGAAAATACTTTCTCATTTTTTTTAAAGTCAATAGTATATGAAAACCCATTAGAAGATATACAGTAACAAAGCAATCTAAATGCTAATTTATGCATTGTGCTATAAACTTTTTAACGCTTTTGTAAGTAAAGTCATGAAATCTCGTAATTGTTTTTCTTTACTTCTTTCTTTTTTAAAAAAAGTTTTACAAATGGAATTTTTTTTTGTTTCTTTAGAATGTGTGGGTGCACTAATTAACATAAGAGAAATGTAGTAGAAAAAGTTGTAAAATCACCATCTATTCATTAAAAGTGAAATGTTTTTTTTTTTTATTTGAACTTCGCACTTTTTTGTTAATGAAAATTTGGTGTTAATAAAATCAAAGTGTTTGGTGCTTACACAGAAAGAAAGTAATTTGGGTTGCCAACTGCTGGTAAGCCATACGTAGCAAAAAGCGATATTGTTCAGATCAGAAAGATTACGAATGTGATTAT
This sequence comes from Argiope trifasciata, assembly GCA_026543055.1. Classification (NCBI taxonomy): domain Eukaryota; kingdom Metazoa; phylum Arthropoda; class Arachnida; order Araneae; family Araneidae; genus Argiope; species Argiope trifasciata. The sequence goes on from JAPMOQ010033956.1 coordinate 122,126, forward strand.
CATTTCTTATACTTGGCACATTCAGACAAGTTCAAAAAGTCGTCTTTTGTTTCTTTCATTGTCGATTGCAAGATTTCCTTTTCGATTAAATTTTTTAACGTACATAAAGTAGTGAAGATGAATCACATTTCAGGAAAACGTGTAAAGCAAGGATTTCCAATTTTAAAAAAATTGTGCCATTAAAATATGAATTAAACTATTATCTCCAACCATAAAAGCAACTACTGATTAAAAACTATAGTAACTTAAAGGGAATGTTTATGCTGTTTTATATTATTATTTTTTTTAAATTAGAATCTTTTTTATTTGTCATGAAGCATTGTCAGGTAGATAACAAAAAAATAGGAATTTAGGTACTATATTTGAATAAAAACTAGTCGATAAAATATCTTTTGCTTCAGATCATATTATAGAATAGTTTAGGTACTGAGAAATTTTTGAACTAATCAATTAAAACCAGGGGTTGGATAGTTTAACCAGGTTGGCAACTTATTGAAACAGAGAGCCAAAAGCAAAAATTTTCCAGTTTTGAACGAGCCACTAAAAATTTTCAATTTAATATTACAGTATTTGCTTATATATATTTGACTTTTTATTTAAAATAAACGGCTTTAAATATGGAATAATCTTCATTCTTATAAAACCCCAAATATAGATAGTTACATCAATGGGATCATTGACTTTGCTTGCCTTTTGAACGTTTGATTAAATCTGGCTTACAACATTTTTTTTAATGTTTCAAGCATGATTCTAAATTTTTATTTGTTGGTTAAATTCCAAATTTTCTTTTTTATTATATCCATACCAGAGAACGCTATCTCACACAAATATGTCGACCCAAAAATCGTTAGCATTAAATTTTAAATTACTGAACTAATCAGTGGATCTCTAGTTCCTTCTTTTTTAACTGCACGAAAATGTTTTCTCGTTTTAAAATGCATGTGATGTGTTTCTTGAATTTTGTGAAATGTTCTCAATAAAGTTTCATCCACAAAGTGGGAAGATATTTCCAAGTTTCATTAATATTACATTTTAATAAAAATTCTTACAATTATTACTCAAAAAAATCTTGGTAGGAATATATAAAATCCCCTTAAGTTCTTAAGTTCATTAGGAATATATAAAAACTTTTTAAATATTTTTTTTATAAATCATTAATACATCGTTTGTATCTTTAACTTTACAAAGTGTAAACATATTTTTATATTAGACTTTTCTCTAATATTGATCAACATCATTGTGCGAAAACAGTATAAAAAGTATTTTAACATAAAACATTGTATTATAAAAGTCCCAAACAAATCCCTCAATTAATTTTTTTTTTGTAAATTTTTACTTTTTTATCTACCATTCCTTCTTCCGCAATAAATTTGTGATCTTTATAAACTTTGGCGAAAATTGAATTCTGAAAACTATTTTTAGTTGAAAAGGGGATCGCAACTAAATAAATAACTCTGAACTATTAAAAAATTATCCACTGGTAGATATACTGGTAAAAAAAAATATTGCAAAATAATATTCAGGCTTACATGAAATGAGCATTACTTATATGCTCCTCTTTACGCCAAAATACTTGTTTAAAGTAAACATTCATCGAAAGCTCAAGTATTAAATTTAACAATCTGTAAAATAAACAAATGAATCCCCTTAAGAAAACAAATGTTTATTTTGCTAAAACTAAATAAATATTAAATTAAAATGTACTAACAGTTTCTCATTTTTATTTAAAACTATTGCGGTTTATTCAGTAGCTTCAATAAACTTTTCTGTTGTCTGATAGCTTCTAGGAACGAATTATGAAAATCCATCCTGAAGCTGGTAATACAATATTTAAATATATCGAATTTGAAACCATTTGTAAATATTGAGCGTCTGCTTTGCAGAATTCTCATTTACGTAAGTAAATAAAACACGTATCTGTGCTATCGTAATCTGCAATTATTATTTTTTTTTACGTTTACATAAATTGTAATCGTTTGGTTATTGAGCTCGTCTTAGCAACTAATTTTAAAAATCATTTTATAAGTATGTAAAACTGTTTATAAAGGGAGAATCTTGATTGTTCGAAAATAAATCCGATAATTAAAAAAAAGATGATATATTTGATAATTATGTTGAAAATAGAATACATTGGGATGAAAAATATTTGATTGCTATTATAACCGCAATTCTTGAACATGTATTATTTTAGATTTAAAATGATGAAACAACTATTATTATAGTTCTGAAGTTTCGCAGTTGTATTTAGTTCTTAAATTGTCGGCTTACATTAACTAGCGAAATTTTCACAAAACATTTTGATTATTAAAATCTTAATGATATTACATTTATCTTTTTTTACCTAACTAAATATTTCTTATTTCATGGGAATAATTAGAATGCAAATAAGCATTTAAAACAATTTAACCACATTATGATGATTTCCTATACTTATTAAATACATATTTATGAATGAAATTATTTAAATTAAACACTCATTGAAGATTTTTTACGGTACCATTTCGTAGAAGAATAAGTTAGAAAATTTTCAATTCAATTTTTCAAATCCTTTGCATTTTAAAATTAAAAAAGAAACCACTCTAATATTTTTTATCTTCTTTAAAGTAAAACTGAATAATTTTTTAATTAGTTCTTAGATTGTGAATAATTCTTAAATCATGGTATTTATATTAGAAATAACATATTTTTCAAAAGTGATTTCCACTCTCGGTAGATTCTAAACTCTTCAACATTTAGTTCGATGCATAATCGAAATTTTGTATCATATAAACAGCATAAAAGGAATTCATAAATAAGCATTCTAGTTTTTCAGCAGCTATTGAAAAATACAAACAAAAGAAGGCTTAACATCGTTTTTCATTGGGAATCAAACATAATACAGTTCATTCTGGATTTGAAACCCTTCGCGCTTTTGTTAAGAGGCGATTACTTCCTTAAAAAAAGGGGTACCAGAAATTATAAGGTGACTACTCCGATCCGCCTGTGGGCAAACGAAAAAACTTGAATGACCGGACCGCCGCAACAACACTGGCGGGAACTGTGGTCCAGTCCTATGAGTTATCACCGGTCACGATGCAACACTTTCGTGAGAAAGTATGTTCAGTCTCCGATGGGAGAAGTTAGACACTCACCTTTTCATGTACCCACAAGAGCGGTGACAATCTACAACCATACCAGTAGCTTCTCATCTTCAATTACGAGATGCCCCCAAGAGACAGGAATAGATAAAAGAATTAAATGTTTTCCTTAACAATAAGAGGAAATTCGTATTATTACCAACTAATTCAAATTATTTTTCTGCGTACCATCTTTTAACAATATATAATCGTCGAAAAACAGTACGGTTTAAACATAAGGAGAATATGGTTTTGTTAATAAAGGGGATTAGAGGAGAGATGAGAAAATATGTTTTTTTAACAATAAGATGAATTCAGATTTTTATTAATTGTTCGTCTTTGTACAATCCCTTAGAGAAATAGAATCGTGCTAAAGCGCTAGTATCGGGATCCTATAACAAACAGTAATTGGAAGTTTGAAGTCAGTGTAGTTATTAATGATGAAATAACCTCAAAACTGAGATTAATTGACCTGGCATCTACCTGCAGCCATTAAAAATATGTAAAATTCTGTTTTCTATTGAAATTAACAGACCAGAAAAGCAATATTTTAATTTCGTATCAGCCTGAAATGAATCACATGTGTGAACTCTTAATGTTTGATTTAATGGCCACTAATGGCACCAACGATCTCTATATATGCTTACCTATGATTATTCAAAGCTTCATATGAAATATGTAGAAAAAAAGAGGTACGAATTATCGTAATTGCTCGATATCCTTCATGTTTTTGGGAATGTTAACTTTGAATGCTTATAACTGAGTTGTATTTAAATTTCAACTGTTATTTTTTATATCTTTTGAACAACAAGGTTGTACCTTGTTATGTTTCTACTATTTATTCTGAAAAATTGGCATGTCCATTTATGATCACCTTGTATTTTATTATTACTATGAATCGGGTCTACTGTTGAAAGACATAAAATTGAGAAACGTATTTACTGCATATTAGATATTTTTCATCACATCTAAAAATATTTAGTTGAGAATTATGGCTGTATCTTTTAGCTTTCGCAATCCGATCAACTGATTGATTTGATCAATTTCACAACTGATTATAATAAAATTCCATTCTAACTGACTGTAATAAACTAGAGACTTAAATTTTTATGAAAAACAGAATAATTTTAATCTCCGACATCGGAAATCAAATGATGAGGTAAATTTCTAGAAATTCTTTTACGCTGAAAAACAAGATTAAAATTCCCGATAAATTAAATGAAATATGCAAAAATTCAAAACAATTGTAATCCTTTTCTCCAATTAAATTTATATTTTATGGAACATCTATTTCACGTATAACTAGTAGAAAATGAAAAGAATGGTATTTAGTTTTATTCGCTACTTATTTTCTAGATTTTTATTTAAGACCTAAGTATCCTAAAATCTTTTAAGAATTTATAGTTTTTTAATACTTTTTATTTAAAAAAATTGAAAGAATGAAGTGTTAAAATGATCTATTTTTGACTGGAAATAATTATTTTATCCACTTCCTTTATGTGAATAAAATTCAATTTTCTATTCAAAATTATTTATCAAAATAAATTTAAAATGTAAACCGATAATGATAGAAAATAAATTTTGCAATTGTTTTGTGTACTTTCAATTTGCTGGAAGGCAGCATTAAGGTATAAAGTAACAAGGAGAAACCAAAGACGGATATTCATAAAAAAAAAATTAAGCTTCAAAACTTCCCTTCTTTTTTTAAGGTTTGTCTCAAGTGAAATAAAGCCCGTAATTTTATTTCATACAAATTTTGGCTGCTGAAAAAACTTTATACTTACATTTTGATGTGTCCTTTGCATAAAATGTTATTTCCTATATCTTCAATCATAAAACAAAGAAGTTGGGAAGAAAGAAGTCAAATAAATTCTTTATCTTTTACAATGCATTATTTATTTTCCTTTGGCGGAAACTAATTCACAAATATTTTGTTCCGTTTATTTTTTAAAGTTAATTTGCAATGAATTCTCTATATCGAAAAAGCCATTATCTTTTTCATAAATATTTTTCGCTACATTCGTATTATAAAATAATGTATCAGAATTCTTGATAATTTTACATCCACCAATTCCTACAGATCATTTCTTGTAGAGAAATCTTTTCTTATTCAATAATTTAGTTTTGGATCCAAATGGTGGAGTTAGAAAGCAAATATTAAGGTCATAATCTTCACGACAGGGATATAAAAACTGGGGGTTGGGTAAAATAAGTTTTCCAACCTTTGCGTTGAATAAACAAAAAACTTTTTCACTTCAATGGCTATGAATGAAATAAGATTTTGATGAGATGACGTGTGTGTGTGTTCGTGTATCTGCGTGTGTATTCGTGTATGTGTGTGTAAGTATTGTATAAATGACAAACATATAAATGATGCTTTAATGTATCGGCATTTACAAAATTTAACGTATAAATAATAAACTTCTATTTTAATGAAACTATGTTAGGGAAAAAGTTTTTGAAAAACGTTCAAAAACAGTTATATTTTGGAATACTTGCATAAAAAAGATTGAAAAGACATTTATGAAACTGGAATATATTAGTTAAGAGGCCAAAAGTGTTAAAAATGTTAAAGGACCTTTTTTTGCTAAAAGGAGATATAAAAGAGATATAAAACGAGAGCCGTCTGTTTTAGATGCTTATCAAATGATTTGCTTACAATTTTGCAGATAGTTTAAGAGATACATTATCTAGTTCCTGAATTCTAAAATAAGCTGTATTTCTGCTTATTTTTATATATGTGCTTTCGATTGATAAATAACACACACTATAAAATATTTCTTAATAAGCACTTAAACAACTATAAAATCTTTCTAAATGTGTAGATTACTTATTCTCTAGATCAGAGATTATTGAGAAATTATTATACTTAATTTGAACTAAAAATATGCGTTAGATTTAAATTTATGATATTTTTCGTAAGAAATGCAATTCTATCAAAGATTAAAATGCAAGAAAATAGCATCTAAAGTAGCATTAATTGTCCAAATGCAAATATAAAAACTTTCAAAAAAAGAGGCATAAATACGAAAATTTAATAATTTTATAAAAAAAACTTGTTCAAACATTAACTATATAAAATAAAATAAAAATTCATAAATCTGCAAAAAACGATTATATGACTTATTTTACGAAAAAAGATAAATTATTTAGATTCAACTTCATTTATCGTTTGTCAGTCAGTCTGAAAGACTGTTCACATTAGCCGTTATAAACTTCACATTTTTCTGAATTACTTAGAAGATTTCTACTTTCTTTTCAAATTTATTGGGTTATAACGCATAATTCATTTGACAATTGAACATGGGAAGCGATGGTTAAATTTATTTTGACACTTGTAATAACAATAATGCGATAATAATCTTAATGGTGAATTGACTACATTTACTACAATCCTCAATTCAATTTCTTTTCGGATTATTGGCCCAAAATATTGCAATTCACCAATAACTAAAGTACTTTTCTTTTAGCTTTCAGCTTTTCTTTTCAATATTGTCTCCATTTGTCATTAAGTTCTACCTTTTCCCAAATTTGAATGTAATAACGATGTTTAAATGATACCAAGTGAAATAGCCTATTACTGACGCCAGACACTGGCGTGTTCATTCCGATTACAGGAAAAAATATTACGTCCAAATTAAAATACTAGCATTGTTTTCGATATCCACTCTGTTATTTCGAAATATTGTCTTCAATGAAACCACGTAGTAAAACTATTACCTAACATAAGAACTAAATATTGGATTAGTTAGGTTTGGTTTTCTGTTGCACAAAAACGTAGATGTGGCTCCAAACAGGGAGATAAAATCATACCAACATGAGGTTGGAGTCAAACCGTGGCGCATTAATGGTGGTGCTATATTAATGGAAAATTATTTAACTTTATACTCAGAATTTTGGAAGATATCAATGCTTCGTAATATACTCGCATAAGAAAGAGTAATAAAGCACGATTTAGAAACACATCTCTCAAAATAAATTACGCATGCTCATATAAAATAAAATACTCTCAATCGTAACGGAACTGTGTACACGTTCCTTTGCTTTTCAAACTTGTAAAAATTCTATTTTACAATAGAATCTTTAATGTAGTTATATAATTGAAGATTAATAGTAATTTGAATTTACTTAAATATATGATCCATCTTTTTCAGTCAGAATAATATGTTGATATATTTCGGTTATTTCAAAAAACTCTTTCAGAAATACAAGAATATTTTAACTCACTTCGTGATATTAATTGGTATTTTTCCATTTTTCATGTCCCACACACCCTGCATTATGATAGCCCATTGGACAGAAATGGCTGCCAGTAGAAAATTCAATCCAACTGCGCTGAAACCATATTTTTTCAAGAAAGTCATCAAGAACCCGAAACCGACGAATATCATCACATTGACATCTTGAAACACTGAAATGAAAATAGATTTATTATTCGCAACTAATTAGTAATTTCAAGTTTCTAACTCAAAATTCAACCCTTAGTGCTTATATAAGTATTGAAATTTCTAATAAAAACATACATGGAAAATAGTAATACATATTCTAAAATTAATAAATCTATACATAATACAAAATAAAGTCTCTTGAAAGCGTTTGAAAGACAAAAACTTGAGAAATTCTTAACTGATATTGGAAATATTTGTATCATTTTGTAGGCCATTAACCGGGGATAGTTTAAATGTATTGGATTCGTATCAAATTCTAAAAAGGAGTTTTATAATTGCGATTTTAGTTATTTTCCTACTAAGATTCGCGCATGCATAAAACAGCAGTATATGTGCTTTTCACTTTTCAACGCACGTGCGAAAATCTCATTGCTTATGCACTAATAGCAACAGCTATGGTATGCATATACGATAGATTTCTTTGTTTACGTCTGATTTTAAGCAGTGATGCAAATATTGTATTACCCACTCTGAACAAAATGTAAAAAGTTTAAAAGCATTCAATTCCATAAAGAATTTCAGTAAGTTCAATAATGAAAAAGTTCATAGCACACATTTAAATATATATGAAGAACATCTTAGTAAAATTGAGTTTATCCCTTTAATAAAAGATTTCCAAGAAGTACAAAATTCGGATAACTTTCCTATTAATATTTTATTTGCTTTGTTTTTCTAATCAACAACTATTTTAAAGGATACTATCTATGATACCAAAACAATTTGAAGAGGCAATGTTTTGAAAGGCAATTATAGTAAAAATCTTACTGAGTACAGTTAATTCTGGTATAAAACCAGGATATAACGTGCTGAAAAAAACAACTAAAAATAAAGAAATTACTCAGCTAAATGAATGAAATATAGAGAAAATAAAAAATATTTAAATGAAAAAAAAATGAAAATATAGAAATATATATATATAAATGTAAATTAGAGAAAAATTTACCCCGTTTAGGACTGATTGGCCTGAAATTAATATTTTCTTTAAGATGATGGACGGAAAGTTCTAAAAGAACACGTTTTCCTAATAATATTCTTTAATTTTATAAATCAGTGGTTTTAATTATCGGTTATGCTTCCAAAATATTAAAAATGTTTTTTTCGGTGACGTTGCCAAAATATTAAATATGTTTTTTAAAGAAAGCGAAAAAAATATTGAATTAATGATACAGATATTGCAAACGATTATAGAAATATACCATTAGATCGGAATTTCAATGCATATCCTGTCTTAATTCAATCAGGTTTACCGTAAATAAAGATTTATTGAATTAATCATTTAGATATTGCAAACAATCATAGAATCCTTTGCCTTGCATTTATTTTTTTAGACAGTATCACTTTTTATTTTCATGTTATTTTATCCAGTCCCGTGAAAGTTGTATTTCTTTAGATTTGATTTGCGATGATAGTTGTTTTTTGTTTCTGAACTTCCGTCATTCTTTTATTTTTTCCGGTCACGTACTAAAAAAGCATGGTTAAAATATTTCTTTAAAAATTCGGTAAAAATAGAAGCTTAAGATATACATTAAAACACTGAAACCATTAGAAAGCTAATTTTGTAATCTTTAAATTGATGTAAAAATCATGTTTGTGCGATAGTATTTTCGGAAGTTATAGGGGAAAAACGTCGAAATTTCGCTTAAATTTTAATTAATTCAAATTCTAATTAAAAATTCGAAAAAGGGCTCCGAGGTGCACATTCCCGACCTCCAAGGTATACATGTACCAAATTTGGTAGCTGTAGGTCCAACGGTCTGGCCTGTAGAGCACCAACACACACACATTGAACTTTATTATATATATATATATATATATATATATATATATATATATATATCCCTTTTTCATCGAAATGGGTTGTAGGCAAATAAATCACACTTTAGTTTTAGCTTAGGTTATCCAATACCTCTAGCAAGTGTAGAGAAATATTTAAAATCGCTTTCTCGCTTTTTTAAAAACTTAACTTGTATACTCTTGACTAGAAACAAATCTGTAATAAGAGGTGTATATGAGTTAGTACTAGTCTATCTCCTTTGACTCCGGTACCTCTTTATTATCCAGTATCTCTTATCTTCGACTCGAATGTATAAAGAATACACTATTGAAACACATTGGAAAGCTTTTTTAAATCGTAGATTTGTAAATCATTTCGTAGTGGAAGGATAGTTTTAATGTCAGCATAAACCCAGTTTTAAGACAAAGTTATTCTCGATATTATGATTTTCTATTCTTTAGCAATCGTATTCGATATTCTCAGAGCAAGCTATAAAAAAAATTCTTGTCGACTATAACTATTTTTGACATCACCTTCATTGTATTGGATCATGAAATACCTTCAAGGAAATAGATTTCTGTGAGTTTATCAAATATCATCGCATTTCTAAGTACAATTTGCTTTATTATCATTTCAGATGAATAAAGATTTCGATGATTTAATTTTATAATATTATCAGAGATAAGAATGAAGATTAATTAATATAACTATGAATTGAAGTTTATTTTCTGAAAACTGCAAATCGTACTTCCAATGCTTTTTGCTTGTTCCCGAGTTCTGATTTATATCTTTATATGTAATTTTGAAAAGAAAGCAAATAAAATAGTCTACGTCTACCATCGATGAAATCAATCATCAAAGCATTATACTCAATAAAAAAGGATTTCATGAAAGGTTGAAATTTAGGTTAAGGAAAATTTCAACTGCAAAGATTAGCATACACATATTAACAAATATAAAAAGATGTTAAGTTTCGTAGAAAGTTATAAAAGTTCCTATTATCTTATGAATTTTCGGATATAATTTTTTTCCATGTTCGTTTAACAGAAGAGTAGTATGAATCAAAAACAAATAAGCATTTCATCACATAACTGTAATTGAAATTCAATAAAAACCTCGAAACAATTAGGTTGGGGAATAAGTTCGTAGCGTTTTTATCAATGACTTTTATTTAAAGAAAATTATTAGTAATTACGATCAATTAATCAATTATGTATTCGCCGTTGTTGTTTACGACCTCCTCTTACCTCTCGATCAATTTGTTTATGCCTTTCCGTCAAAATTCGCGGCGGAAAGGCATAGACCGGTTTGGTATCGAAGTAGTTGTTGAGCCAGTTTGTAAAGCCCTCTTCTTTGTCGAAGGTAACGTCCCTCAAATGGTTCAACAGGGAGCGGAAAAGATGGTAATCCGATTGTGCAAGATCCGAAGAATACGACGTATGCTGAAAGACCTCCCATTCGAGTTCTTGGAATGCGGTTTTGACTAATTGTTAAACATTGGGGGTGGGGAGGGGTTGTTATCTTGAAGAAGTATGGTTTGGCCTTGTCGATGGTGTCTTTTCAGTCGCATAGCCTCTTTCACTTGGTGTAGATGGGCTATGTAGAGCTCCTTGGTAACCTTGACATTCCTTCGAGCATTTCCTAGTACCCCATGCCTTCCCAGTACGACGGGCAAGTCGTCGACGACAAAATCGCCATTTTTGAACTTTTCAAACCATTTACTTGCTGCAGACTATGACACCTATGACATTTTCTCCGTATTCGTTGCAAATGTCCCTTGCTGCTTTAGCAGCGTTTTGGCCTCGATGAACAACGACAAAGAGGATGTGTCGAAAATGTTGATTTTTACCTCCTGGATATTCCCTTTCTAAGTTTTAAAAGTAATTGAAAATTAAATTACTCAAAAGACGATTCACGCCGTTTTGTAGATCAGAAAGAGCTCTATCGAATGAATACTATACACTTTTTCAAACAGCAAGAAAAAAAAAACTGTTGTAAAACAAAAAATATATAAAAACGCTACGAACTTATTCCCCAACCTAATACTAATTGTATTCAAAATGTAAATTAGTGTGAGACGTTTCATATTTTAAGATCTATTTATTGAAAGCTGCATGAATATGCTACTAGGTTGTGTAGTAGAAAGTGAAATCAGTTGCACGATGTATACGCTCATCTGTTCTAAAAATTTCATTTAAAATGCCGATTTTTTTTTTAAAAAAAAGTCTGATGTATTAAATTTTGCATGAAATCATGAACTTTACGAAACTTTATAAATGGGAAAAAATTCTTACAAAATAACACTATACTCGTACCTTAAGCTTAGAAATTTCAAGAAAAATAATCATTTCAGAAAAAAGTGGATTTGTTAACTTTTTTTTAATGGGCATCATATCAAAAAAACTGAAGGTCATTCTTAATAAATGATAAAGCGAAGATGATATCTCTATATTTCAAAGTGTAGACCGATCGATACTTAGAAGTATTGTAGAAAGATAATAATAATGATAGTGGTAGCAAATATCTGTTATAAAATAAATCTGCATCATAAAATTACATACTCTTTATCTTTATTATATCTAAACTACCTCTAAAATGCACAGTCATTAGCTCATACGTTAACTTATGTGCCTATAGCGTCACCTACAGATAGATTTACTCAATGTTATCGGAACTATCAACGATGGTTTTAAAGCAGACGTATGTTATATTTTTATATTTTTTCTTAAATATAAAAATATTATTTTCTTATGCTATAACCTTCTAAAGCAAGCTACCTATTTAAGATCAAAATTCCAACTGTTTATATTTAGTTAGCATAAAAAGGTTTACATAAGAATTGTTCTGCTATACATTATTTTGAGAATCTTGAAAACATAATACATATAAACATAGACCACCTATAACATTTTTTTTTATAAACTATGTAAAATCATGTCACATTTCTCTGGAACCTGTAAAAGTAATCACTAACATTATGTATTTCATTATGAAAATAACGAAGCTAAAATATTAAAACACCAAGAAGTTAATTTTTTTCTTAAATATAAAAATTTCATTTTTTAAAATTATATTACCTTTTAAAGAAAGTCATATTTTAAGCCAAGAATTCTAATTATTTATTTTCAGTTCACTTAAAATGGTTTGCTTAAGAATTATTCTACTAATTATTGTTTTGAGAATCTTAAAAACGTAATATACATAGACCAATTAGAATATTTTTTAAAACTTTGTAAACTCGTGTCACATTTATCAGAACTTCGCAAAACTATTCACGAACATTACATATTTACTACGAAAATAATGAAGATAGGATATTAGAACGCCATGAAGAAGTTAATATTTTCGGAATTCGAGTACTTATTAATCTTAGCGGACCTGGAATTCTTAGACTTGTTACAAATCTCTCGTTACATTTGGAGAGTCTAGGAGACCACTGCATGTTTTGATATTAATGAGGTCATCTACCAGCATAGTAGCCATTTTCTTTACAGAAACTATGCATCTCCAGAGCGACATTCAGAAGTGCAATTTGGAATGAGAATTCTAGATGATAATTCGACTGCATATTTCCTGGAAGAATCGATGAATTTTCCAAGAATGTTTATTTCCTTGAATGTATAAAGGCTGAGAATGCCCCAGGGAACACTAAATTATTACTTTGATTATTTGACCTTTTTTTAATAATTAAGATGACTTCAATATCAGTAAGAAATCTTTTTGAATGTTTTCTATAAATAAAAAAAGATTGCTTTTTCAAAATATTTCCAAGAATATTAAGGTTATAATAAATGGTTGTGATTAAACTTATTCACTGGAATATCGGTTTTCAAGGAATCAGGGGTAAAAGTGTGATAAATAGGAACTTATTACAGTAGTAGTTTTACTCATTAATGATGCAATGATTTGGGGAAAAATCAAGTAATTCCCATCATGTTTCAACAATAACGTATTTAAGGCTAGAAATGGATGGCTATCCTCTTTTCATCTGCATTTTTTGCATTTATTTATTGAGAGTAAAAATTGTTTGAAATATTCATATTAAAGTTAAATTTTTTTTAAATGATTTAAATGTTATAATTTTAATGGAATTTTAAATAATTTAAATATATTTTTTATGAAATTTGAAAAAAAATTGTTATAGATTTGAATTTTAATATTATCATTTTTTATTGTACATTACTAGTTTTAGTTAAAAAGTTGAAGTAATTTAAATGTTATAATTTTATCTTTACATATTATAATGTCTTGATCATGTATTATTAGTCGCGGTAGAAAAGTTGAAATAATTTATATATTACAATTTATATTTATATACTTTTATATATTTAAATGTTATAATTTTGTTATACACTATTTATAACTTTTAATAAATGCTCCAGAGATAAATCAATAACCGCAATGAAATTTGTTATAAAAACATTATTAATTTGGTATTAAGTACGTGTGATGCACTTACTGAAAGTATAGAGTGCCCAAATGTATAAAATCTTTATAGAGATAACAATTCTGTAATAATTTTTTCTTGATCTCTACAATATCATTATAAACAGGTTTTATTGCAGTTGTTCATTTAAGATGTTTTGTAAGCTTTCCTTTCTTCATATTTTCAATTTGCTTTAAGGCCAAATAGTAATAATAAAATGATTATGTTGTCTATTGAATAAATTGAGCCTAATATGATAATTCTGATAATGCAGCTAGTTGATCAATAATTAATTTGGTATATGAAGATAATAATCATTTTTAATAAACGTACAAATGATGTTAATCACCATATTTAATGAATATTAATCCAGTTAATCATTATTATGGTCTATCTATTGAATTATGATTATCGCTAGAAATCCATAAGTTGAAAATTCCGAACAACTTGCTTCAACTTTAAAAGTATATATAAAAAAATCCTAAGTGACTGTCGTCTTTACATAAAAACTTTACATTTACATCAAACTTTGGATAAAATCCTTGAATGTAGAAATTTTCTCTACCCGAACCAATTGCTAAAAAGCGCAATAAACTTGATAGATAAAATTCATCTCGTGGGTTTCAATACCTCGAAATTATAAAAACTCCAACCTTAATTTCATAGGCATATTTTATATGATATTCTCTGGTGATCAGAGAGGATTCGAGAACATTTTTCCAAATAGAATTTCCTTTTAGAATAAAAAGAAACTATGCACTAATAAAGTCTTCTTTCCCAGACCTCAAATAGTTCGGAAATTTTCATTAACACATGAATACCATTTTAAAATGCATAATTCCTCATTTCAGTATTGGAATATACCTTAAATTTCAATAAAAAGAGTTTGCATTCAAGAACATCGAAAATTCTTGAACAATAGTTTTAAAACAAACTATCGGCTTCTACGAAACTTTTACAAATAAAAACTCTTTTTCAAGGTACGTTAAGCTTTCGTAAACAACCTGGAACTTTTTAATTTATAAAAATCGCTTTAATAAGTCGGAAGTTTTGTAGTAAAAATGGGAAGCTTCTTTTACCATTAAATTTGCTCGAAGCAAATGAAGCAAGTGAGTCTTAATTGAGGGTGCTTCTCAAATGCATTGCAGTAACTTAAAAAAAGAACCGGCAGGAGTAGGAACATTTTCATAAATTATATAATAATTCTTTAATCCCTCTCAAATAAAATTGTACATTCTTAGATAAATATGTAATCGCCACAAGTGTACAGATTTTTATTTCTCACAATAGAGCTATGTGCTTCGTAGTATAATAAAGAAAATCTGCTCTTTTATTATTAAATGCTAGCCACTAGCGAGCAATAATAAAGAAAGATAAATCTTTGTCATAAATCTAGCATTTCCGCTTACTTTACTGTGCGATTTTGGAGTAAATTTAGCGATTTTCTTGAATTTACAGCTCAATCTTTGGAGTAAAGATAACGTTTTTACTGAACTTACTGTGCAGTTTTGGAGTAAATCTAGCGTTTTCATTTAATCAAATATGTGTTTTTGGCGTAAATGTAGCTTTTTTACAGAATTTACAGGCTTGTTTTGTTGATTTATCGCCGTCATATAGTTACCACACAAGCACCAGAAAAATGAACATGCATTTTGGGCCTCTTTATTATTAACGGATTGGAACCAAGATTTCGCATGAAATATAATTGTAACAATATTATTGGCCAAATTTCATTTGTATAAGACATTACATTATTGAATTATTGGGTTAATTTACATTCTAAAATACAGATAGACGGTAATTCTTTGAAAGATTTGGTTTTCAATTTCATATGGATTCACGCTTTTGATGATAAAACATCAGATTCTATCCTTCTAAATGGTTTCGTTTCATAATCTTCTTTTGTATTCGGATATCTGAAAAACAGACTTCCCCTCAATGGATCTCGTACCGACATTGATAGAAATTAACAATCTGGTGTAAAGTCCATATATAAACTTTATACATTTAACAAAAAGTATTTTTTTTAGTAATCGTATTCATTCAGAGCGATTTGAGATGAAGAGTTTCATCAAAATCTCAAGGTTCAATTTTTTAGAGAATATAAAACTTTCTCTTTGTAAGCATGTACTTTTCCTCTCATGTAACGATAGTTAAAAAGGATTACTCTTTTAGTATATATTTGACTATAGCAGAATACCTTGGAATAAACTGCAGTAATAAGTTTTGTTTCTTGATAGTCCCACTAAAAATTTCTGGATACAAATTTACTGCTTTATTCTTAGGGGCTTAATTATCTGACTGTTGATTGGTTTAAATTTTCATATGGATGCAACGATTTAATACTAAAAATTAAACCTATTAGCTCGCGTAATTTGAGGCATTCACTACAAAACAGAGTGACTTCGATCATCCTGAATTCTTGGACATATATCTGGGTTCCAATTTTTTTTTTTTTCAATTTAGGAAACCGAATCAGTATTTTGTAAAATGCCAGATATCGATGGCATCACATGAGAAACAATCTTTACATTACTTCTATTCCATATTTCAAGTCCGTTTAATCTATTTGAATTTAGTTCAATGTAAACTTGCATATAGGAACGAAATAAGATGTAATCGAGTCTTGAATTCAAGCTTTACTATCCTTAACTAAGAATTAAGAAACAGACTTTTTATCTCATTAGACACAAATATAATTTATACAAGAACTCAGGAAATAAAATCCACTGTTATTAAAAAGTTTTCTATTGACAATCTTAATTTGACTTCATTCTTCTATTCTAATATCTAATTGAACTAGTTGAATGGTTATTCATTCTTATCCATTGTATTCCCAAAATGGTTTAAATGACATGTTTTAATTATTATTTCAATTTAATTTCAAGTCATATAAATATAAATTTATGTACTATAGAAATCTCAAAGTATTATTTAATTATAGCAAAAACAAATTTATTAATTGTCTCTAAAAAATAATTTAAGTTATGTTCAGAGTCTGTTCATTTTGTTACAGACATAACAACAGATAACGTTTTAAAACTGCGTGATTCTTTTCGAAGAAATGGAAAAAAGTAATATCGAAATGTTTACTTCAATTGGAAAAATGTTACCGTTAGCCTAACCATTTTCTATTAATTCTTTTTTTTCTTTCAGTAAACTATCTGTAAGGTAACAAGATAAGAAAACGTGTAAAATCTATTTATTTTGTTATGTAATAAAATATAAGAATTTATGATATCAAAACACAAATTCATTTATATTTACAGAGGTTTTTCTGGTAAAAATTTTTTCTTAAAGAAAAATTTGATCAAAGAACAGTGAATAGGTTTTTATAGCAATAATTGCTATTTGGTTTAATTATGATTCACGAGTGCATTCTCTATAATTTTAATAAATCGTTTATAAGACAGTAAAATGTGAGATATCTCTCGGATTTGAATAAGAAAAATCAAGTAAAATTTTCCATGTTTTCATTACATAAGCTGATTTATAAAGAGTGCATCATAGTTTGTACACTCTTCATAAATCAGCATTTATAATAACAAAATGGTATTCGAAAAAAAAATTGGGTTGCTGAAATATGATCAGAGAGACATTAAAATTTCTTTACAGGTTGAAAGAAATGATTCTAAAAATAAAAAAGGGCTCACACATCATATTAAGACATTATATGCAAATCAGGTATGCCTAAACAGAAAACGAATCAAATTATAATAACATGACATTGTGCATTCATTTTAAAATACGGTTAACATTACATCACACTGTGCATTCATTACATTGTAGTGGTGATCGTTTACACTAATCACTACTAGAATGTATTAAGAAGTTGTACGTTAAATTAATCGGAGCCACACGTCCTCCCGCTAGTGTGGTGAGGAATCTTGGAGAGTGGGTGGGGATGCTATCTCAGGTGTAGTTCTCGTCATCTGACCGTGGTTCAAAAATACGAAGTCCCTTCTAAAATAGTCCTAGTGTTGCTTTGAAACGGACGTTAATATAATTAAACTAAACCGAACATGATATCAGACAAGTTAGGCATCGATGCCAAAGACAGTCCATTAAATTATATCTTTCAAATCCAACAAAATGGCTGAGAATCTCCGCTAAACACTAGATTTTAAATATCTTAATAACTAAATGTTTGCTGGAACCAAATTTGATCATTGTGAGGAACATTTAAATTTACAGTCCCGAATTATTACTTGGTCTTCATTGAAAGTACCAGCAGGAACATTTTAATTTTATGTGCAAAGGAGGAAATGGAATTTTTCTACATAAATTTGACAAATAGGTAACGCGTGCGTTTCTCTTTCCTGCAAG
The DNA here is from genome assembly GCA_026543055.1 of Argiope trifasciata. Lineage (NCBI taxonomy): Eukaryota > Metazoa > Arthropoda > Arachnida > Araneae > Araneidae > Argiope > Argiope trifasciata. The sequence continues at coordinate 140,216 of JAPMOQ010033956.1, forward strand.
GTAGGTATAGGATGATTATTTAAAAGCGTAATATACTGTTCTATAATCATTGTACCCGTTTTTTTGAACCAGATGCAGGGCGACCCTCTTCAAAGAATGAAATATTGAGAATCACAGCAAATATTTATATGTGGAGAATGAAGTGACTGGGTCAAGTGCTCATGAAAGTTTGACTTCAGCCAGATATGATGATCTTGCGAATTGAAGTTATCATGCAGTAAAAAGTGGACTCTATACATCCGCATGATGATCACTAAGCATTGTAAAACATTTTCCATCTGCGCAAGCATCCATATAACAAAATTTAGTTTTCGATTTGAATGTGCAGGTATTAAAGTAAAGTGTTAGCACTTTCTATGGATATAGATCCAAAATTCCATGAAGAATACTTTGATTCAATAATTCCTGAATGCCCAATACTTTCACAGTTTTAAGAGCAATGCTACATCTTATTGCTTCTTTACTACCGAATCTTTCATGACACTTTTTGCAATATGCTATAAATGTCTCAAGTACAGCCTATTACCACGTGATTGCTTCTTCAAATTATCCATTTTCTCAAAACTAAATGTAATATAGTAATCAATGAAATAGAACTTTATTCTTTCAATACTGTTTCAGCGCGGAACTTTTCCAATGTAATAATTGTGAATTCTCCATTCTTTTGGAAAAAATTAAAACTGACACTCAATCTAGAAATACAGCGTAATGCCACAATTAAATGACGAAATTATTTCCAGCCAGATTTTTTATTCCTAGCTTGATCAGCATAAAAGTCTCAGTAACATAAATGACCGTCTTTTTATCGCTAATTTTTGGAATCATTCTTTTATGTATTGAAAAACACCCAATGCTCTTCTGATCATAATCGGAGAAGGCCGAAATTTTTTCAATCTATATTCCTTTCAATATATTTCAATATAATTTCTTTTACTACGAATTAATTAAGTTTGTGAGAATTACTAACGTAATTGGTGCTTGTAGAGAACGCTTATTAGTAACTTTAACAATTACGTCAAGATCACAGAATATACAAATTTCGCCAATAATTAATTTTTTTAACTATTTCCTTTCTGAACTCCCCTTTGAATACAAAAAAGTAAATTAATATTATACTTTATTATTTATTTGTAAATTGACTTTATACTTCGATTGTTTATTAAATTTCTTCCATTGGTTTATTTTATGACAATCGTATGTTCCTGAAGTACCTGCTATAGACTTGTTAGACTTTCATAGCAATTTACGGACAGTTTTCAAATAACATGGTTCCGTATAAAAGTATTTCGAGAAAGTATATCTTAAACAAGCATGGTGCTTAATTACTTTGAAGGACATCATTAAAAATTGAACCTTATAAGTAGAAACCACTGCTAACAGGATTCAATTTGAAATTCAATTCTAATATTTAAATTTTTCTTAGATAGCTCGCCTAGTAGATTAAAAGACGGTGTAGAATTGTTAAGAAAATGTAAAAAAGATACACATTATGTAATACAGAGTGTTATGCATTTATTCTCCACATTTAAAAGTGCATTGCTCAAAAATTTACCGAAAGAATACTCTTTTTCCAAATACTCAGTTTCCCTTGAAAATCACACTGAAAGACAACTTTTTTATATGCAAGTTGTCCACTTTAATCGTGACTCATTACTAATATTTAAACTATTATACGTTACCACTTAGGAAAAGGCTCAAAATTACATAAATAATTATGTTATTTATATCTCAGCCTTAATAGCAGTTATTAATAAAATATACTCGTTACGTCAACATTTTATTCCAAAATAATTTCACGTTTCAGTGCATAAAATTGACCGAATCCAGAAGTTTTGAATATCAGTGATACTTTCAATGACCACATCCAGGGAAAATTGTCAATCAATAGATATCTTAAGGAACTAATGAACGTTAACTGGCACACAAATCATGAAATATAAGGATTTCATAACTCAATCTGTTCTGGTTTCAGTGTCGGGAATTATTTTTTAAGGGTCAATTATTTTTGCTTAAAATGTTGGTGTTGCAATAATATTTTATAATATGGGATTAATAAAAAGTAATATAAAAATTTTTAATTAATTCCTACAAAGGACAATTTTTTTTGATTTTATTTTAGTTACTTTTTATTAAATAATTACAATTAATATAAACATGCATATACGTATGACAGAATCACAATACTAAGAGAGACAAATTAGAAAGCGAGTTTCCTTGCAGTTTTCCATTTTCCTTTCAGTATATGGGTGTTGGGGTATTTGTTTATTACTATTTTTTCGCTTTCTGTTTTTTTCTTTTTCATTTCTAATTTATGAAGCTGATGGGGGCCTATAATTTCTCATAGCAAGAATTGAACTCGCATTCTTAACCGTCACGTGAAAAATAGTGAAAACTTAGCATTTTGCCAATTGAACTATTGCCTTTTGATTTCATTTATCATTAAAAATTGCTAATATTCTATTTAAAGTATTAAAAATTAATTAAATTTGAATAATGATTTAATATTAGAGAAAAAATGTATTAACTTCAAGTGTCATCCACTACACATTTAAAAAGCTTATTTGAACTTGAGTGGATGAACGAAAAGAAACGATTATTAATGATTGAAAATTTAAATCGTTAAATATATATATATATATATATATATATATATATATATATGGAAAGAGTGAATTAATAATAAAAATTAAAAAACAATAGGCTATCAAAAATACAGACGTATAAGATTTTCATTATGCATTTTCAAAAGCATTATTCCTTATATTATTTAAAGAAATTTTTAAATTGAATATATCTTTCATAATTTCGAAAGAAGCTGATTATCCAGCTTCTTTCTTGCGATTGAAGTGGGCAACTTGCTTATTAAAGTTGAACTCTTCAAACCCTATTTAGTTTATTTATGACGTCATCAAAGACAATATCACACATCACTTTTATCATGAGTCCCTAATACATGAATTTACTTAGTTATGTTAGACCAAATAGGTCCAGCTGCATAGGTGTTGATACAAAAAATATAGAATATAAGACAATGCTTATAAATTATTCTGACAACGAAAGTTCTATTCAAACGTAAAACTGAATGAAAACCTCGAACTCTCCGTTACTTTTCAAAATCTGCAAGTATCATAATTATGGGGAGTAATCCTCAAAAAAAATTTCGAACAATGTATATGCAGCTGTTGGAAATGCATCATTCCTCTCAAAAGTGGACACATAAAATTGGAGCAAAAAGCCTACTCATAAAAATCATATTTACTCTACTCATCTACGGAACTACATCTTTAACGGAATATCATCTGCGCGAATCGGCATTTGCGGAAGGATACCAGAGAGAATAAGTAACTTTTATAAAGAAATTATGCATTACAGGTGAGATTCCATTTTGTCTTTTCAGTTATTTTTAAAATGTTAAAATCGAAGATGTATTTTCAATAGTATTCTTCTTATTCATATTTCATGTAAAATATTTTTTTTTATATTGCTTTAATTATTGGAATTACTAGCATTGAATCTTGGAAAAATTGATTTAAATAATTAATTTTAGTTTTTTAAAAAAAATTTCTTTAAAAAAAGCAGAGTTAAATTTTTATGTTCTTTTGATGTAAATTGTGTACAAAATATTCATACATTTTTTGTTCAAAATAATTTGTCTATTCCTAAAAGATGAATAGCAAACGAAAAAAAATTATTTGTTGATGTCTTTGCCCCATGATGCGGTCATATTCCATTTATAGGCATATAAAAAATTATATATTTTAGCCTACTTATATTATTTACGTGCTATAATATATGTAATAACTGTCTCATTTTCTAGTCTATTTTTATAAATTCCTAGGAGTTTTGTAAAAATTCTTAGAAAATAATTTATCAGCGCTATTTTTCGTTAAAACACTCAATAAAAAATAGCTAGATCAAGACTTTTATTCTTTTTTTTTTTTGTACCTTTGTTTACATAAAATATTTTGCGTCACTTGATAAGGGATATTTTTCAGAATCTGAAAAGTATTCGGTATGGAAACCGCCTCTAGATTTCTTCATAAATTACATGAAATTTAACGAATATATATTATATTAAATAATATACAACTCAATATGCGGAAACACGGAAAATAAAATATTAGAACATTAATAAAAAGTTAATATTTTCAAAACGAAATTTTATTAATTTGAATTAAAATTTATACTCTTATAAGTTTTGTAATCTTCAAAGAGTTTAGAAAAACCGCCGCAGGTTGTTTTATTGAAGAGAAAATTACAAATAACCAAGTGAAATTTATTGATAATAGAAACTACATACGTTCCACAATATTTTAGATGAGAATTTATATTTCTGGAAACATCGATTGATCTTCTAAAAACGTGCATTTCTAGGAATCTTCGAAGAATAAAAAAATTAATACAATGCTAAATTTTTATTTTTGATACTTCCGGATTATTTAATCCCTTTCATAAATAAGATAGATTTGATTTCTCTCTTTCATCAGTAAGTATTTTTAAAATGTTCTAATAATGGAACGAAGCTTCTTGGAACTTTTCAGATTATATTAAATTTATAACTATATTTTTCGAGACATTTAATCATTTTTATGAGTGAAATGTTTAAAATATCTCAATTTCTTTCAAAGAGATTTTTCGCCCAAATTTCATCGAAAGAAAGAAATATTGTGAAGATTTCATAAAGGATAGCAGCAAATTTTTATTCATATGTAACATTCAGACTTTTTTAGAAGAACACATTTTTCTTGAATATATAATAAAAAATAAAAAAAAATCCCTTGAAAATTAAAATTAAACATTTGGTAAGTAATTCAGTATGGAATCAAAGTTATTTACAATTACAGTATTGTATGTTATTAATCAGATGTAAGTAGTACATTTTATATTGATTTATACTTCATACATTTATACTTTTGTTAAGGAACCGCTGTGTGAATCAAATTTTGTTTTGAAATATACCAAAGTAAAGTGATAGGTTTTTCTTATATACTCTAAATGATAAAAGATAATGAATTTTTCGCCTAATTTGCTGCTTTGAATCAATATATTTTCGTTTTTGTACTTACACAAAACGATAACAGTAAGCCAACTACATTGACAATTTTATTGTATAAATTGGGCACCAGATTTAATTTCTTTATTTAGTAATACAATAACAAAAACTATAATTAACAATTGCAGGTATATTTCGAGTGGTTGTTATACCAAATTTACAATGGATAATCATAAATGAATATAAGCTAAGTTTTACATTAATTATAGTCTTTTTACTGATTTGTAATAAATGTCACCAGAATGCTAAAAGTCTTGAAAATCACAACGACTTATTTTGAATATAAGTAACGATAACTAAGTATAATACTTATACTTCTTTACTTATAATGTGTATAAGTAGCGATTTAAAAATTTGCAATCGGAAGTTTACTTTAACATAATGCAGTTGGTAAATTTTTATTTCGAAGTTTATAATGGAATTATCTAAGATAAAGAGAAAAGAAAAACCTTTAAATCCAATTTGTGTCAAGATATTCTATCTGCAACAATGTTCGAAAAGAATTTCTATTTTTTTGCGGTATTCGCAAAGCGTTCGTGGAGCTTCCTCAATTAATGACTGTTTGCTTCATTTCTTCTGAGCAAATTTTACCGGTTAAAGAATCCTCCCGCTTCTAATAAGAATATTTCTGATTACTAGTGCTGTCTTTTCAAACAGAAAAGTTCCAGGCTGCTTGCTGAAGTTTAATGTACCTTGAAATGAGTATTTAAGTGAGAAATTATAATTGAAGCTTATCTACAGTTTATTTTCCAACCGCTCTCTTCAAATATTGGTTTTCTTGAAAGCAGAGGATTTTTTAAAAAATTCATCTGAAAAGATATTTTCAATTTTTAATTGAAAAATGGCACTGTTGTCATGGTTTCCGAATCATTTGAGCTTCTGTGTAGCAGATTATTATTTGGAAGTGAAATAGTTTTTTTTTATCTCAAGATTTTTATACAATCTTAAAATGATTTGTTAAAAATCCACAACAGGCGATGAACAATTGTAATGATATTTTTAAAGAAATTTTATATAATTTTGTTCCATGAACATTTAGAGAATGATTGGCGTTTCTATGAAGTGACGTCACATTAAGATGGCGTTATTATTTTATTGTTTGGCTTCTTATATTTGATTCATTAATCTCGAACCACAGAGAGTCGCGAGAATATCATTTGGTGTTTTCGGATTTTTTTGTGTGTGCTTAATTATCACACTTTTGCAATATGTAACTTATGTTTATTTTTAATGACATTTTGTATGCCTTATAACAGTGCTTTTAGGAATTATGTTTTTCAAAGAATCTATAAATATATTCTAAACAATGAAATATAATAATAAAATCAATCTGCGTTATTTTCATTGGATATTAAAAGATATATAATAATTTCTAGAATATTCCATTAATAACGAATTTGTGATCTTTTACTTGCTATTATTTGTTACTTTCAGTACAGCAACACAACTCATACTACGACAAGAATGTGCATGCGAAAACTCGGGAACCATAAACTAATAGACATCAAATAAAAATAAAAAATTAACAACTGAATACTAAATTAAACCATTATAATAATTTCGGAAACATTTAAATGTAAGAAGAAAATTACATCATCTAATTTATTACGTGTCGGAATATTTGAATCTCGCATAGAAATACTTTTTTTTGAGAGCGTTCTCTTTTTTTGTGTTTAGACAAGCCAAGTTCTATTTATCTAATTAGTTATACTTCTGCGTTTCCTAGTTCATATATACATGAACGTATTAACACACAGTTTTCATAGATAGATTTAAATAAGACCATACAATGGCCATGTCCGGTATTTTCCAATGAGCAATTGTCCTGCCCATTGTCCATCCATAATAACCATTCTATGTCCGGTGTCTTTCAATGAGTATCTTGATTGTATATAAGCATATAGATGGATGGATATATCAACGTATTTCTAAAAATTATTTTTAATTTGGACACAGGAAGTTCACAGTTTTAGAAAACTTTGAAATTGTGAAATCCCATTATATTTGTTAGAAAAAAAATCACATGTATGCTTCTTTTCGAAAAGTTTTTCATGTGCTGTCAAAAAAAGCAAAGTTTGTATTGCTATTTCCTTCCATTTATATTTTCAACGGGCGTAGCGCCTATAGTAATTCTATTTATAACCTTATGTCATTCGTCTGATCATTCTACGTATGCTTCTCTTAAATTTCCTTTTCAAGCGAAGATATTTTTTTCCTTTTGAGAGAAGATATTAAAACTTTTGACTGCTTCTAATAGCATCTTCTCGAGATTATTTCTCTTCACAATTTCCCTGTTTTGTTTCTCACTGTTCGTTCTTGGACTCAAAAACACCCCAGGTTGTTGTTGTTTTTGCGCATTGCCAAGAAACGTCTATTTTGTCAAAAAAGGAAATGTGAGGGAAGTTAAAAGGAAGAGACATTTCTCCTGATAACACTAAACGATTAACACTGAATTGATTGCTCCTGAATTTTGATAACAGCAATTGATTAATAATAATATACGAATTGGATAAAATCAACTATATTTTTTATCATAATAAAGGAAAATAAAATCCCAGTTATGAATAGAATTTCTTCAGAAATAACAGCTAAAATATTTCGAAATCGATGGTTATTAACAATGATTCTGTAACGATTTACTTACATATTGCTCGCATTTGAATTAAAAAAAAACATCGCTGCCTTCCGAGTTTAAATTGAAATATGTTTATCTCATTTCTACGCTAGTTGGATTGTTTTCTTCATCACATTTTCCCCCACCGGAATCATTATCGTTTAGTATTTAATCTTGCTCAAAGAAAGTCCACTAGTTTTTAAAATTTTACGAAAAAGAGTTCCCATGCTGAGAAATTTTCAATGACACCACGCTGTTGAGTGGACTCATTTTATGGCAAACTTTCATGTATGATAAGAGTTTCAATTTTTTCTTTAAAATTCAAGGATTCTATTTTAAAAAAATATTTTGTTATAGTAATCTAATCCAAGGAGACACTGCTTTTAGCTGTTCAACAATCAATCTCAAGGCAGATCTATTTAACTGTCTTTCCACTAGATGAAAATTTTTTTTAGCTGCATCCCTTCTAAAAAAATACATTTAAGATTCTTCCTTACATCTCTCAACGTCTATCATTAGCGATATTTGGAAGTGACGGTTCAGTTTATTATCTTGAAAACGTTAAATGATGTAGTGATAATTATGATCACGTTATGTTGATGTAAAGCAATTAAAAATTCAGACCAACTGTGAGTCCATAATTCGAAAATGAATGATAAAATTATAGATGTGAAGAGGAAACATCGTATTGAAACTATAGATTCTAATATTGAATCTCAAGTTAATTTATAGCAGAGTTTACAACACTAACCTCCAAATGGACTCTGGATTAATTGAAATAATTTACATAGTTATATAAGATAAACCAGAATTGTTTTTATCATATTATTATTTCTACTTGTAGTCTGTATTTAACTGATGGAGGAGAAACAACACCTTATCATGGCTATAAGAATTATTTCTGTTGTTTGTACTGCTACATCATAAGTGTGCTAACACTTTATTTGGCACATTTTCTTAGAAGTCAGATGTTTTTATTGGCTCTTATAAGAAATCTACAACTCCATATGTTCGACATGGATATTGTAAGCATGCCTTCGTACACAGATATAAGCATGATAACTAATATAAATGAATGCGCATAAATTTCTAAGAAACCATTCTTAGAAATTTATTAGAAAATTTCTAAGAAACCATTCTATGTAAATAATTTTAAAAATTCCAAGAACATGTGAAGTCATTATATCTATTTACCTTATATGCACCCATATAGTATATATATATATTGCACATGAATACATTATATATATATATATATATATATCTTAATATATGCAGCCAAAACCTTTTTTTTTTCATCATTTATCAATTAAACCTACAAAACATGTGTTCTTTCGTAAGAAAATGTTCTGAATATTTTCAAGAATTTACTTCGCGCAACTTTCTACCAACTGAATTCTTATTCTGAAACGCATCACTCTACCAACTGTAGAATTATATGGCGAACAAAATTGCATCGTATTTCGAAATGGTAAGAAAAATCTACTTTCCTTTCAGTTTCATCTGCATAAATAGAATTTTTAAATCTTCATTTATTTTCGATTAATGGATTTTCGAAATTGTGCCGAGCCTGTGAATCATTCTGTAATTCTAGAAAATATTCTCTATGAGAAAGAAACTAATTATTTTTCCGAAGACATTGCAATAGGTACCAATTGCTGAATTACATTTATAATGGGTTTTTACAATGTTATTTCAAGAGACTGATGTGGCATTTAGAATCTATAAAATCGAACGTTTTAAATGTTGTATATTGCAAGTGATTCTTTATCTCTGGTCATCGTACCTGAAACAAACATTAAATGATTAAATATAAAAGTTTATGATGTGTTTGTTTTATGATACGTTTTAGAATGAAAAGGAATGTGAAATCAAATCACTTTTTATGTAGTTTCGATGCCAATAAACTTTAAGAGAAAGATAATGAAATATTCCTGTGGTTTAAAGAGAGTTTAAGGATATTTGTAATAAAAAAAAGCTATTTTGGCGTGGCGATATGTAATAAGAAATGTAATAAGTTTCAAATTTCAAACTTTGCAAAAAATTGAAACAGAGCTCAATATCCAATTTGAAGACAGTATTTGGAGTTTTAAGAACTGTCTATAAAGTTGAAAAATACGTAATTTAAGGATTTTCTCTAAAACTATATAGTCGACATCAAACAACTGAAGAATAAGAATTTCTACACATTTATAAAAATAAAGCGAGATTAATGAACATAACTTTGGAACTGAAAATAAAAAACTGATGAAAATCTACATAGCTATATGAATTTGGAAAATTTAAGGACTTAATAATAATGAGATTGTGCATTCTGAAGTAAAAGTAAAACAAAGATTGAAGGAGAATTACATTTTTCAATGAATAATTAGATACTTATATGAAAGAATAAATATATCAATTTTCTAAAACCAGATTACAGAAAGCAAAGAACTGATGAAATTCTACATGGCTATATGAATTTGGAAGATTTAATAACTTAATTTTAATGAGATTATGCATCCTATAGTAAAATAAAGATTTGAGAAGATTTAGATATTTAGATGAATCAAAATTTAAATATTTAAATTCACTAAATCTCGATAGCTGAAAACAAAGAACTAAAGAAATTATTTCTCTATAAAGGAACAGGTGTTATTTAAAGAAATAACTTTCCACCAATCTAAAGGAATTTTGCGTTTTAGACGAATTGGCGAGGTTGAAGAACTTTTGAAGAAGCTTCTTGAAAGATAAGAAAACGAATACAAAAAAAAAAAGGAAATTTATTGGTGAGTTTTTCATTGAAATTTTTTGTGATACCTTAACCAGTAAACAGAACTAAAAATTACAATATAAAAATCAGAATTTAGTTGGTAGAAAATTGCTTCTACTATGATACATATGAATGATTTGTATATAGGTTGAGTAATGTAAATAAATATTTAAAAGAGTTAAATAAGACAATAAAAGATAATAGTTTGAAAGTTTATGGGAAATATTCAGCACACGAACTTCATAAATAAAACGTACTGACATTTGCAGTACGCATATTAACATGCCAAAATAAAAATAGAAAATATACTCCAAACAAGAAAACAGAACAATTAGAAAATAAGTTAGATTATAGAAATTTCAGGTAAAAGTGTATATTTCAATGCAGTATAGAATTCAGCAGATATTTGCCAATGATTTTCTCAAAACAAATTATTACATATGGAAATAAAACATTTTTTTTTAATCTTTTTTATAAGCAAATTGGATTTAATTCTTTAGAAATACTAGTATATTTATTATTAATTAAAATTGACTATATGTAATAGATAAAAAGTAAATATGTATTATTTTATTTAATTTTTTGGAAATTGTCACTGATAATGGAATGCACATTTAATCATTATCGAGCAGACCAGGATGACCAGTTGGCAAAGATTTACTTTAAATGAATCTGAATTTCAAATAGTATAACGTAATGGCTTTTCAATTAATTTACATAACGCTTGACAATACTAAAATGTTATTTACCTTAAGACTAATTACATATGACAAAGTATAGAATTGTTAAAGCATTCAACATAGAAATTTATTAATAAGTTAATATAATTCAATCACTTTGTGGATCATATGTCTACATTTAACTCATTATTTCATTTACTCATTATTACATTTAACTCATTCAAAATAGCATTTATTTGAAATGATTTTGAATCTGAAATGATTTCGCATTTAGAATGTTTAATGAATAATAATCTTAATATTACTTGAAATACTAGCATGCAAGACAGAATAAATAAAAAGACATATTTTATAGACGATGTAAAGCAATTTTTAAATTCATTAACAGATATCAGGAGTATTTACAAATTAAATATAAATATTTTAACAGCAATAATTTTATTACAAATTTTAAAGAATGAAACAAAAGTTAATATATTAATTTGACTTTCACTATGCGATATTAAAGCATCGTTAAACAATGTAGCAAAATATATCCCGTTGGAATTTTTTTAAACGTAATTCTTAAAGAACAATCTTTAAAAATCATATTTAAGCATATTTTCGAATTCTTGATAAATATAGAGAAAAAAAGAACCTTTGTTATTAATTAATTTAGAATAATTACAAAAGAAATTTCAAAAAAAAGAAAAGGTTACATTCAAGCCAATTTACAGATTTTAACCTAATGCAGCTTTTTACATTTCTTTTTACATTTACATTTTTATTGGGATGCTTGTCACCAGAAGAAAAATTTTCGAGAGGTTTCCCTCGTTTTGGCTTTCTAACGGATTTGGAGAAAAACAAATTTTATCCATTATATTCTGAATTTCTGGGTTTTGTCTGTTTGATGAGTGATTTGTAATCCCATAAAATGAATAAAATTATTCCTATTCGTGGACCTGTTTAAATAAATTAATAGATAACGTGATTATTTTCAATTGCAAGATGAGTCATAGGCAACCATTCAGTCTCAGAGATTTCAAGACAAAATAATAAAGTCGAATTTTTTTTCAGTTTGGAGCAAAGACTGTTTCCGCCATTGTTTTTCTAGAATAAGCGATTCACCTCTTTTTGCTTCGTTCAGTTCCAAAATTGGACTATCAAATAAGTAAAGAGTCCCAACAAACCTCTAGAAATCATAGGCAGTGAAATTTTCTTGATGTCTTCAGGATCTTTTTTGATTAGTGACATCTTTTGATTTATCAAGGACTATGTTATTTAAATTTCAAAACAATACACATAGATTTTTTTTCTTTCTGTGTCTTCAGATTTGCTTACAGATAAATGTTATCCAGTTGTTTACATAATTGTTGGTTGGTTGACTCAAAAAGTCAGAAATCTTCCAAACTTTGGAATAGAACACTAAAGTTGCATTAAAATGTAATGTTATATATAAATATAATCATTTATTTAAAATAAAATTAAGACTATTTGATTTTTCATACGGAGGACATGCCAGAATTTTTGAAAAAGACTAGCAAAGAAATATTTTGTTAGATAAGCTTATCATATGCCTCATTTTAGAAACTGCTTACATATAAATTAAATTAATCGATAAACAGTATCTGGGTTAGCTAATGAAAATTATGGGAATTAGCTAATGAAAAGTATTCCAATTTGTATTTTCGAAAGGATTTCCTCCGAAATCAAAAGCATTTTTAGTTTACAAGAAGAAAATTGCCTTATAAAACCACAGTCCAAATACACTAACTCATCAAAAAATAAAACAAATCTCAAATTTAAAACAATAACACTACTTGGTGACTGTAGCGCATATAAAATGCTTTCATTTTATCCAACAATGCATTCATTGCTTTCAGTACACCACTCTTACATACTGTTGTCCAAAGTTCCAATTGATTCCCACAATTCAATATTTCCCTCCTTCAAATGATTGACTTTTACAATTTGATTTTAATGTTTCGGGCTAGCTTTTTTCTTCGGAAGTAAGACATATTTTTACAGCAATTTTAAAAATTTTTAATCTATATTTTGAAAAATCTTAGACATGAAAGGAAATTTTTAAATTGACTTTTTAAAACAAGTATTTAGTCTATATAATTTGATTGGAGAGGTACTAGTATATAAACATAATCAAAATTAGATCTATCTTTCATCATTAAGCTTCTCACAATCATTCAATATTCATTCAGATCTATATTCTTATGATATGAAATCGCTGCCCCAGGATACAAATACAACCCTGTGCCTTCATTTTTTGACATCAGTTATTGGCAATTGGTTTATCATAATTATAAATAAAAAAAACTTATATTGTCATTTGCAGACGCTGCATAAATTTATTACACAGAATTCACGAAACTTATAATAATTTTAAGGGCTAGAATTCAATACTTTGTTTTTCAGCAAGGTATTATTTTTATAACATCGTGTGTCAATGCGTTCATTTCTTTATATGTTCGTTATTTTTACTCCATGACAGATCCCGGAGCAGAACTGATCACTTGCCTCTTTTGGGTAGAAAAATATTTCCTGAGGTAAAGAATTTTCGTAAACTTTACTTTAAGAATATTTCATATTCACTTGATGTAAAGTCAATACGTTTGTTCGTTGATTTGAATGTTCCGATACTGACATAAATGATCATGAAATAGCTTTTTTTAAAGAATTTTTTTTCTATTTTTCTTGCTTTTCACGCTTTAAATTATTGATTAGATATTTGTCGGTAAACTAGGAAGGCAGTAAATTGAAGATTGGATATCTTTGATCTGATTGAATCAATTAAGAAAATGATATATTTTGAAAATACATTTTGCTCCAAAATCTGCTAATTATAGGAATAATTGGGATATATCTTAATTAATGCAAAAGTTATATAAAATTATAACTATAAACCAATTTGCAGATTTTATTTCCTTGCATATGTTTCTAATTTTGTTGCTCTTGATGAAAATTTAATTCCAACATTAGAATTTGGATATCCCCCCCCTCTTCTCCCCCCTCTTTATGCTGGTACATCACGAGTATATTACTAAGTCTGATAATCAAATTTTAAAATGCTACTTTTTTTTTTCGTCAATTGTTTTCACTTTTAAATATGTAATAAATGCGCTGTTTTATGAACCATAGCCATAGTGTTATTAGGTAAATAATATTTTCATGCATATTTTGTTAATTCTTCCTTAATATTATGGTGTCCCATAAATTTCTATCTTATTTCTAATATCAAACGAATGCATAATATTTACTGTTTAAGATATTATTTATTTTCTTATAAAAGAGCCCTTTTGCTCTGTTATCTTCTTCCATCTGTCAGGAAGCCTCATTATGCCTTCTTTCCAAAATTGTTGAGTTTTGGACAAGAAATAATCCTCGAAGTGCACTTTTATTTCAGTCATGGATTTAAATCACTTATCCCAAAGAGAATTTTTTAAGAACAGAAAGAAGTAATGATCGGAGGGCGCGAGATCTGGACTGTATGCCGGATGCTGTAAAACATCCGAATCAAACTGTAAAGCTTCTCTCTTACGTCTAATGCAATATATGGTTTCGTGTTGTCATGATGACAAACAATGTCTCGTCGGGTCATGAATTATAACTGTTTTTTTGCTGTGGCAGTTTTCAGTTGATCCAGTTGATGACATCATTAGGTAAAATTTATTGTTTCACCTTGAGGAAACATAGAAAATTACGCTTTTCCAGTCCCACCAAATGGAAAAAAGATTTTTTTAGGGTGCTGTTCCGGCTTTGCGACAGTTGAAGGCCTATTGACATAGATGGCTAATAGATATGCTTGCCTGTTTGCATAAGCCAGATAGGGCCATTCTTAGCGCGACGAGAAAAAAAAATTGGGGACACTCAAATAGAAGCTTCTTTAAATTCATTTGTTCCCCCTATAGCCCTTCAATGATTTAAAAGTCCTTATCAAAACTACATCTATTTTGTCCTTTGAATCCGTATTATAGTATAACTTTGGAAAACTTTATAATCAATTTTTAAGAAAAATTTCATCTGCGCATGTTTAAAGCAAAAAGGTTAACATATTAACTGAATTGACAAGATTGATTACCAATAGCAAATGCTTCAATGCTTTTGATCCGGTGATTTACAAACTGGATTATAATTTTTATACACTTTAATTGAATTTGATTTGTTCCTTGTTTTCTAATAGATCAACTCGCTTCCCAATGTACTAGAGCTTTAAATTTTTGTATACACTAATCTGATTTAGAGAAAATGATTTTTTTAAATATTTTAATAACTAGTTGAATACTTGAATTAATTTTAATTTCATCTACGTGGTGCCATCTGTTAAAAAATTTGAGAAAAAGTATCAAACTGCAAAAATATTTATAATAATAAAATATAAATCGAAGTTTAGAATGTGAAAAGGAATAATTATTAAAATTATTTAAAAAATACTTTTATTTATAAAAAAATTTCTGTATCGCTCTAATACCATTTAGTCGAAATGTTTTAATATTAATTTCATCCATCTGTAAATAAATTAAAATAAAATATAAAAAAGTATGTTGTTATAAATCGCAATTTATATGACTAGCAACAAATCAAACGTGTTTTACAAAACTTCTCCATAATTTGAATTCATAACTATTGAAAACTCCTTAATTTTATTCCTTAATGTTGAAGAATAAAATTAGCTTATTTTTTCATCGGGTACAGAGTTCTGTGCCATATAGCTAAAACTGTATTCATTATCAATCCCAAAGAAAAGAATTCGACAATCATAGGCTCACTCTGCTTTGAGACAGACAACATAACTCACTATTACTACAACATATGAGCGAAAATAATATATCAATATAATAGACAATAATAATAATATAAGTAAGACAATAGACAATAATAATATAAGTAATGTGAGCAGGGAAATTTTACACATGTGCAGTTTGCTCTTTTAACCTGAATGAATAAGAAATATATTATAGTCTCCACTACACGTTGTTATGCAACCACTGAGTAATACGAAAACTTTTATATGCAGTTTCATTGAAATAGAAAATAAAAAAACGGTTTAAGAAATATCTGAAATTTTTTTATAATATACATAACGACTGATAATAATTTAAAAAAGCGATACTTTCTTTGGAAGAAACAAAAAGAATTTATTAAAAAGTACTTTATTCAAAAATAAATAACGGTTAACTTAGATTATTTGCAAAATAGCAAAATATTTGATAACTATTTGTAAGTTAGGTTATAAAAGTATCTATTAATAGATAAGAATTTATATTTACGAGAAATTTGTGTTAGTAATATAACTTAGACATGAAAATTCTACCAAGAATCACAAAATACATGCATTTGACACTTTTGCAATTGATTTCATCCTTGATTAACGCTTGCCTACCAAAATTTAAAACTTAGAATTAACTTTGTTCTTATCCAGCTTTGCGTGTTCTATAATTGTATAAGAATTTTTTTATTTAACTTTGCACTCATTTCTCTTTGTATTTAAGATCTGAAATTTTGTGTACTTAACTAATCTACTGACAATAGAACGTTTTAATAGTTTTAGAGCTTTTAAGTGTTATTAATCAATACATTTATTTAGCTAAAAATATTGGTTTCACATGTATGATGCAATCTGGAATTTATTTGGGAAAATAGTTATTTTTAAACTCTATAATATTAATAATAATGAATTATAAAATATATTAAAAACTAAAAAGAAGAAATAATAAAGTTTTTAAATTCCCTTTTATTTTTGTACTATAGAGAGGTGAGACTCTTTTTAACTTCTTTATGCGGTAGATGAAAATAATAGACGAGTTTCAGAAACATTTATTTAATTATCTTCCAAGTTCTACATTTCATAAGACAAAATGAACACGAAAATACACGACACTAACTTCAAATACAATCTATTCATAACCCTCAAGAAGGATTAGGGGAAATACAACTTGATGTTAATAAGGCAACTTCATCTGTTCTACCAAAAGAGAAGGTAGAAAAGTTATGTAACCACAGTAATAAAAAGTTGGAAATGAAAAATTTTAGTTACTTAACTCTCAATCATGGTATGTTTTGTAACTTCCAATTATTCGTAAAATATCTTTCAGAACTTTATTAAATTAAATTATCTTTCAGAGAAGAAAGAAACTTTAAGCACAAATAGTTCCGAAATAACAAGTTTCAGTTATAGAGTGTTTCGTTTTAATTTGATGAATCTTCGACAAACAAGTAAGCAATAGGAATGAGTTACAAACTAAGAAACACTATATACAATGATAGAATCTTTTTCAGTTAGTTGGCCCGGTGAATGAAAACAGGGTTTTAAGCAATCAGAGACCGAAGGTTGTGGATTTATCTTCCTGTTTTTCTTCTAACGAGCTTTACTCAAAAACATGTCTAGAGATATCCACTTTAGCAATGTTTCATTAAGCACAGATAATTTTATTGATGAAGAGTTTTCTTATCAGGGAAATCTAAATTCATCGTACTCCAATAAAACCTGATAGTGTTTCAATAATCCAATTTTCCTTGAAAATATTAAAGGAAGACACGCTACTCTCTCTATATATAAGGTGTGCACTTGAATAGTGGCTTGTTATTGCTATCTAAACTACTAATATAGGCACATATTTTCAATTAGAAAAATTAATCTGTATTATACAGATAATTAAATTTATGTAAAAAAGCAAACAATATTGCTTAAAAAATTCATGCATTTAAAAATATAATTGCTCTTTCTTGTACTAGATATTTACATAATTATTGAGTTTTCGTAAATTGTGTGTCGTCAATACTCACATATAAGATCCAATCAGACAAAGACAACTGAAGACTTATTTCATTCAATGATTTACTGAATAACAATTTCAATGCCTCCTATTTTAAAGTTTTCGTTTTTTAAGAAAAAAATATCTATAATTTTTTTTTATTTATTTAACTGTAAAAAACTTGGAAAAATTGTTTTGCTGTAATTTATGTTTTTTTATTAAACCACATAATATTACAAAAAAACTAAATTGATTTGAAACTGATGTTGGATCAAC